>CAUYUJ010020356.1:73482-80982 GCA_963575745.1 Prorocentrum cordatum
CCTCCCTCCTCCTCCCCCTCCTTCTTCCCCTCCTCCCCCTCCTCCTCCTTGTCCTCTAACGTCTTCTCCGGCTCCTCCTCCTCCGTGGACCCCGAGAGGTCTGGACTCCTTCACAGGGACCGGCTTCTTATGCCGAGCCGCTTCTTGACGGACACGGGGCCCCGCGGAGCCGCGGAGCCCCCTTGGGGCACAGCAAGGCGAGAAGCTTCCGTGCTAATTTTTGATGTCAGTGCGGTGGAGGTCTGGGCCTGCTCTGTGCATCGGCGCCTTGCCGCGGCCTCCTTTCGGGCCGGACGAAACCCCGAGAGGTCTGGACTCCTTCACAGGGACCGGCTTCTTATGCCGAGCCGCTTCTTGACGGACACGGGGCCCCGCGGAGCCGCGGAGCCCCCTTGGGGCACAGCAAGGCGAGAAGCTTCCGTGCTAATTTTTGATGTCAGTGCGGTGGAGGTCTGGGCCTGCTCTGTGCATCGGCGCCTTGCCGCGGCCTCCTTTCGGGCCGGACGAAAAGGGGGGGATTGGGAAAGGGGGGTTACGAAATCTGCTGCATGCAGCTGGTTTCGGCCCCACCGAGGGGCCCATTCCTCGATACATAGCCGCCTCCAGCGCCGGTAGGCGCCGGGAAAATCAGCCTCGTGAGCAGATTCTCCCCCCCCCCCTTTGCTATCCCCCCTTTCGCCCGGCCCGATCCTTCCCGCCCACCCCGAGCGCCTGGCCGATGGCCACCCTGGTGCGGCTGCTGCCCGACGCTTCCCTCAGCATCGGCGCTGGAATATCCGTGGTCGAGAGCCTTCCCAGTCCAGCGTGGTCTCTGTCAGTTCCGCTTGGCGGCCCAATCCGTCCCGACCCCGGGCTTCGTCTGGCTTGTAAAGGCCATTCAAGCGTGTCTGCGGTCGGAGACTTTTGGCTCGCGTGCCGTTCTGCCAGTTCTCGCCCACCACGCCGCAGCGCGATACGCTGTCCCTCCCCCCGCGCGTCAACGTCCTCAAATTTGCCCAGCTCCCCTGCCCGAGGTGGTTGAGGCAACACTTGCACACAAGACGAGGACGCCTGTGAGAGTAGAAAGCCTGGGACTCGACAGCTGTCACGAACGCTTCTTTTTCACCTCACGGGTTCAATCTAAAGCGCTGCGGCAGGACGGAGGGGAGGCCGGGGCGCGCGGGTGAACACCTCCTGCAATGGCCATATCCCGGTCCGCCGTAACGGCGGCCCCCCGGCCCGCGGAGCGGAACGACACGCCTTGCGATTGCAGGGCATCGCGTGTCGCTGGGGCCGCCGCCGCGGCACGCTAAGCCAAAGCTCCCGACAGCACGGGGAGCTTTCTTGTTCCGAGGACGACCTTGCGTGGCTTGCTTCCTGATGTGGCGCCCGATCCCGGAGCCCCTCTGTGTGCAGGGAGGCCTGGCCGCGGCCCCCCGAACGCCCGGTCGGTGGGCAGCCTGCGGGCATCGGCGCCGGGCCGCGGACTCCTCCCCGCCCCCCCCCCCTTCCCGAGCGCAGCCGACGGAAGCCGAGAGCCCTTCTCCAGGGCGGCGGCAGGAGGGCGCGAAGTGTGCCGCGCGTCGCGCGGAGTTCGGTGACCTAGGCTTCGCCCCCCGAGAAATCGTAGACCATACCCAAGAGTGTTGGGGTGTGGGCGGGGACGGTCGTTGGGTATACAAGCTTACCTCTCTCGGGCGTGGCTTTTTGTATACGCAGCACCCCGCAATTGCGGATAAGAGTGAGGGGGCGGGCACGGGCGACGCGGGCGTCGAGCCGGCGGACCTCGTGGCCCTCACTTTCCCTGTCGATGGCGCCCTCCTCCTCCTCCTCCTCCTCCACCTCCTCCTCCTCTTCCTCCGCTTCCTCCTCCTCCTCCTCCTCTTCCTCCCCCATCCCGATCCTCCCCCCTCCTCCTTTCCGTCGTCATCGTCCTCCTCCTCCCCCTCCTCTCGGTCCTTTCTCGTCGTCTCCCTCCGTCCCCCCTCCTTTCCCTCCTCGCCCTCGTCGTCGGCCTCCTCTTCGTCCTGGTACTCGTAGTCGTCGTCGTCGTCCTCATCCTCCTCCTCCTGCTCCTCGCCCTGCTCCTTCTCCTCTCCTCCGTGGAGCGCGCGTGCGCCGGGGGGGTGGGTCGCGGGCTCGTTCAGTGAACGTAGTTTGGGTCGCGGGTGGATTGCGGGCTCTCCACTTCCACCTGGAAGGAATTCAAAAACAGCCCGCCGCAGGCGCCGAACACTTCGATTTGTACACTGAACGCGGTTTGGGTCGCGGGTGGGTCGCAGGTTCTCCACTTGGAACGACTGCAAAAGAAGCCCGCCGCAGGCGCCGAAAAGTTTGAGTGGGTCGCGGGGTGGGTCGCGGGTGGGTCGCGGTGGGTCGTCGCGGTCGCGGGTGGTCGCGGGTGGGTCGCGGGTGAGTCGCGGGGTGGGTCGCCGGTGGGTCTCGGGGTGGGTCGCGGGTGGGTCGCCGGGGGGTCTCGGGGTGGGTCGCGGGTGGGTCGCGGGGTGGGTCGCGGGTGGGTCGCGGGTGGGTCGCGGGTGGGTCGCGGGTGGGTCGCGGGGTGGGACGCGGGGTGGGTCGCGGGTGGGTCGCGGGTGGGTCGCGGGTGGGACGACGACAACAACAAACAACAAACAATAAGCAATAAACAACAAACAAAACACAACAACAATCACAACCACAACCACAACAACAACAAAACAACAAGAATCCGCATCGCGGAATTTCACTTCAGCGTTCGGTTCAGCCCCTTCAGTCTGACCCGACGTGGCCATGGGCGGTGGGATATGAGTGGGGCGGGGAGGGTGTGGTGTGTATGTATGTATAAATACACATATGTTTGTGTATGTACACCTATGTATGTACATATATATATGTATAGATATACATATGGAAGAGACTGGAATCACGAGTTAAAAAGTATCTCGCGAGTTTTTTTTGTATCGTGGGTATACATATACCACATATAGGGAACTACTAACGCGCGAGTTAACCATCCGATATATGAATACTACATACACCATACTTCTTAGACGGTAAATTTGAAGTCTTATAGTCCCGCGTCTTTTTCGACGGAGAGAACGCATATTTCAGAGGCAGAGAATATTATATCGATAGAATGCGATAGATTCTACTCTCTTCCTCGAGGGTGTGGCTGCCAGGTTTCATGATCAGTTTTTGAGAGCACCGAATTACCAGATAGGGCTCTTCGAAGTTCATGCTGTCGGCTGGTCTCCCGGAAGTATTTCCGGGATCGATCGGCCTCTCAGACCTTATTTGCCCGTGTCATACAGAGGATTCGTAGCGGCTCTGGGGCAGAATTGCGGCAGCAAGGGATCAAAGGTTGCTAGGTTTATTGATTTAGTCCCGTCTAAATCTGTAAACCTCTGCGGGAACTTTGGAATCCAAGTTACGAATCCCGCGACAGAGCGTCGGTAGGGCACGGGCAAAGGAAACGGATGTGTACATCTACCATCCACCCCCATTCTGTCCTGAGATATCTGTATATTTGTAATACGTTGGACAGTGAATTGATTGTTTGTGTCCGTAGTGTCTAAGGCTCAATCTTGTCCAGCAGTATGTTTGTGATTCTTCGCAATTCCATTTGTACCTTCGGTCCGCTCCGTTGGAGAGGGGACAGCTCGAGATGAAGTTTGTTATTGTATTGTTTAGTGTGGCGGATGGGGTTGTATTCTGGCGCCGTCCATCTGTGCAGGGCGCTCGTATTCACTTACAGGCCGTCTCGTCGTTTAACCAAACTCATTTGGAAGAAGGATGGCTTCCCACTCCAGAAGATTCATGCGCACCTGGGGCTTGTTCGAGCAGTGGAATGTCAGCATATCGGTATAATTCTTCTTGAAATTTCGATTCTTCCCGAAGAAGAGCCAACCAAGAAGAAGGCGAGGGGGGAGAGGGGTAGAAAGCGCCGTCCATTTGATATATATATATATATATATATATATATATATATATATGGCGACCCAATTCCGTTCACATCACCAGACGATGCATTGCGTCAGATGGTCAATCATTATATTCGGGGTAACGCTACGTATGTGCATTCTTTAACGCCGTCATCTTACCATGGAGTTAAGAATTTTCAGGCGGCCTGTGAGCAACGTCGTAATTGTACAAAGCATTGTGTTTCTCAAGGAAGAGCGATACAGTGATTATCGGAGCAACTGGAGATTGCATTGGACATAAAAAACCAGCCGGACGAGCAGTTGTGAAACGCAAAGACATACGCCAATATCACCACAGAGAAGAAAGCAGACCGGCTTCTACTACATGGTGTGGTGGATCCAGATTATTGGCCAACGGAGCGTCAAATTACAAACCAGCGGGCCAACAACAAAGTACCCGTCATTCATGATGCGGCGGAATGCCTTGGTACTTTCAAACCTGTTTCTCGAGAGTCCGCCTAAAGAGATGAATGTGTACCATGAGAAGAAGATTCTAACCGCGACAAAATTACGCTTAATTTCCTTTCTCGTCTGCTCGAAGCGCCGATGAGTTCAAGGACTTGCAGCAGTTGTCCAGCTTTCTTATGGATTTCACGTTTCAGACAAATTACAGTGGCTTGGTATTGGGCGCTGCAGGTTCGGCTGGTTTGTGGCAAAATCAAACGACTGGAGAGCCACATATGCGTTTTTCGTCCCATGTGTGTTTATGCTGGCAGATGGAGAAGACGAAGAAGCTCACAGTACGCTTGCCGGTTTGTTTTTCGATGTTGCTAAAGATGTGGCCATGCAAGTGCGAGATGCGTATTTGGATTGTGCATGTTTCAAAAGTGTAGAAATGACATACTGGGCAAGTTTATGTGTACAGCTATGTTTACAGCATGTTCGCACCAAAGCAGGCAGTAATAATAAAAATTGCGAAAGTAGGAATTCACGATTTGTACGCCAGGAGTTGTTACCATATTTCGATGCGTTTATTTTGTCACCAGCATGGGTGCCAAATAGTTTAGAGTTCGAAGCGTTTTGGGGTGATCTACTAACAGGAAGTGTTGGTTCACGAACAGCACAGAAATCACATTGGGTCCAACCTGAATTTGCTAAATATTTAAAGAATCGTATTCTCATTTTCATGGAAGGCATCATCTGGGCGACGTGGGCATCCGGACTTGGCGCAGAACCGCGCGGGTTCACGACTTTTGCGGGAAACGCTATCGAACGGCAACGTCGATGATTGGAGAGTCGGTTCGGCGCCAGATACGGGAAATTTAATACAGCGAAGCGCATGGCGGGAGTATGCGAGATCATGTCAGCTCGTATTGTTAAGGGTCGGTACGATACTTAAGTCGATCAAATTTTAGAGCCATGGTCGGGTTTATGGAAGTGGCCGTAACGGAAGGTTCCAGGTCGGGATGACGTACGCGACGCAGTACCAGTGGATGTATCGTCGCAGCTGATACGTTTAGATCTTCCAAGCCTGCTGAAACATTACAGGGGGCACGGTCCGAAGGAAACGTCGTGGGCGCATGCGTCCTCCGTGGGATTATCGACGGGCGAGACAGCAGAATGCGTTTCAGTGGTGCCAAGTTAAAATTTGAATCGTGCTTGTGCAAGCCCCGTGCTATGGAAGCAATGTCGAAGTTGGCGCGAGCAGAAATGCCATTCGATGTCCGAACCGCACGCGCAGATCCAGACGAGGGTGCATGCGAGATTCTCCGGCGCAGATTCCCGCGGAGTTCTTGCGCTTGCGTTTATGTCGCAAGAGCGGGAATTTACAGAGATGTTCATCGCAGTTATGCGCAGGGGGCATGCCATTCTGAACAGTCGATTTTTGTTTATCGAAGTTGTCCATGCCCAACGTTTCGTTGACCGCATTCCTGCGGGGCCTTCGAATTCCCGACCGGAAAATAGAACGCGGCCCAGGGCCAATGCGAAGGCGCCCATTGCATTGAACGAAATAATGCGCCCTCTTGTTCGTGGGCTTCCAATAGAGAACGCGTCTTCACAGGCCGAGAAATGTCCAAGTGCACGGCGGATGGGTCGAGATATTCTTTGTTGCGCTGCTGCGCCGCGTCGAGCTTCGCTCCGCAATGCTACAGGGGCTCCGAACAAACATTTGGATGAGACATTTTGCATGGCCAGCGTCGGTAAGAGCGATCGTTGCAGACGGGGGCGCAAGCCCGGATCAAATTTTTGCGAACAGCACGCGGAGATGGCGCAAGGCACGCAATGATCAAAAATAACCGAGTATTTTGAGTCAGTTGAGGACGCTTTGGAGATAGTATCCGAGAATATGGTTTTCGACGATGAGTTGAACCGCGCGAAGCAAGCCAGTTTGATGGAATATTATCAGAATTCGCAGAAACCTGCAGGCGCTCTACGCATTCTGAATGCTGGTTTGCGAAAATACAAGTTACAGAGAATCAGAATTCCACGTGGCGGTAATAGTCAGTTGCATGCCTTCGTGAAGGGTGCAGATCTACATTTGAGTCCGCATCGGCTTCGCCTGGGAGCATGCAAGTATTCGATGCAATGCCCTTCGTTGTTTGGATGCAGTTTCAGTCGTTTCGATGATTATATCAAGTATATGAGGCAACCTGACTCGCGGGGTGACCAGTTAGTTTTAATTGCCCTTGCGAATTTCACTTTACGTCCGATTACAGGTCTGTCGGACAACGAAGCTAATCCTGATATTCACATCGGCCCACCAGAATCCATTGCAGAAGAATCGCGGGGGGGGGGGGGCGCGAATCCCCCCTGTTTGTTGCATACTAGATTTGCAGACGTTGCCAATCAAGATGAGTTTGACGAGGCAGCCAGTCCTGATGAGCGTGCTTTAGTGCTCGCCCAACAGGCAAAACGTTAACGGAGACGCCAAGAATTAGCACATTCGTTGGGTCTCGACACGAGCAATGCACAGCTTCGGTCTGCAACTGGCCCACCTACGCGCGTATTATGTGGTGTTGCTTATGCAAGTGCACTGTGTGTCTGTATTGCAGAAGCGTTGCAGATGCAGCAAAGCGTCGTTGACGATGTATTAGTTCGTGCATCAGTTTTGGATTATTCCCTGTTCCGTGCCGTTTTGCCTTTCCAGTAAAATGGAAGTTGCCAAAATCATATGTTTCGGTGCTCGAATTGGCGGCGGTGCAGTCTAAACGCTTCGCGTGCCCCCGCCAGCCCATCCAGGAACGATTCCCAGGGGGGCGGGGGTGACGAGGGAAGCGGGGGGGCATGCATAATAACAATGGGCGGGAGCAAGCCGCCATGCGCCCCAAGAGGGGGGGAATGTAGGAGTAGGAGGAGGAAAAGGAGGGGCAGGGGGGGGGCGGAGGGGGAGGGGGAGGAGGATGAGGAGGACGATGGGGAGGGGGAGATGGAGGAGGGCGAGGACGCGGAGGACGAGACGGAGGAGAAGGAGACGGAGGAGGAGGAGGAGGAGGAGGAGGAGGAGGAGGAGGAGGAGGAGAGGGAGGGGGGGGAGGAGGGGGGAGGAAGACAAATAAGAGGAGGAGGAGGAGGACAATCGCGAGCTTGGGGGCCTCTTGGGCCGTCTTTGGGGCCTCTT
>CAUYUJ010020356.1:85982-158622 GCA_963575745.1 Prorocentrum cordatum
GCGTGGCGGCGTAAGCGCGGGAGACAGCGAGGGATCGCAGTGAAACGAACAGGTCCTGAGGGAAGCGGGACCCGAGGTTTGTGTCCCCGCTCGCGGGCTCCCGGGGCCCTCCACGGGCACTGTGCTGTCAAAAAACGGCTCGGGATGAAGATTTGGTCCTGGCGGCGTGAGTTCCAGTGAGACGGACGTCGATCCAGATCTCCGTTCTTAGGGTCTTTCCAGCCTGGGTGCTTCTCTTCGGCTTCGGCTTCTGCACGGTGACCCAGGGGAAGGGACCGCGGGACGGACGGCGATCGGCGATTGACGACGACGACAACGACGACGACAACGACGACGACGACTGACGATGATGATGATGGTGATGATGATCATGATTGTGATGATGATGGTGATGATGATGATGAATTATGATGATGATGACGACTGTGACGACTGACGACGACGACAATGACGACGACGACGGCGGCGACGACGACTACGACTGTGACGACGACGACGACAACGACGACGACGACCACGACGACGACGATGACAACGACGACCAACAGCAACAACCACAACAACAACAATTGTTTCAGACTGTTCGTTCTTACTTGCCCGCGTGCCGTTGATTCTGTACACCCCAACCCTGGATACCCTCCCATTTCGTCTTCGATCGCACCCCCTTCTGGGGGGAATCTCTTCCTTGTCGGTCACTGACTGAATTGCGAGGAAGTCTCTCGACAGAGAGCACCGTTCCTGAGTAAGCCCTGAGGGCGCATCGAGCGGAAGCCCTTTGTCAGCCAACTCGATTGAATTTCGAGGAAGTTTCCAGCGAGAGCGCCGTTCATGTGTTCGGGGGCCTGTCTGGCCAGGGCCTCTCGGAGTAAACCGTGAGGAAGCATCGAGCGGGAGCCCTTGTCGTCGTAGTTGGGCCTCTGCCAACTTGATTGAATTGCGAGGAAGTCTTGGGCGAGAGCGCCGTTCCTGAGTTTGAGGGCCTCTCTGGCAAGGGTGTCTCGGGGTAAATTGTGAAGAACTATCGAGCGGGAGCCGTCGTCGTCGTGGCCAGGCCTCCAAGGGCACACATTCACAATCGAGCCCGCGCCCGAGCGTCGAGGCGAGAGCGCGCGGAACCGTTTCCGGAGATCAACAATATTGATTCTTACGAAGTGAGTGTTCAACAACAGCAACATCTCAGGAGGGGAAAAAAACACAGACACACTTAATCGTCGGTTCCGCAGAAAATAGGGAAAATATGGGAAGTGGGGGGAAGACAGAAACCCAGAAAATATGGGAAAATATGGGGAATCTGGTTATTTGTGTCTATGTATTTGTGTGTCCCAGTTCCCCTTCAACATCAACCAACGACGACCGACGACCGACGGCCAACGGCCACAGCGACGGACGACCGACGACCGACGGACGACGGACGACGCCTTGCGGCGGCGGCTGTGGCGGCGGCGGGCGCCGAGGCGCGCGTGCCAGCAGCCGGAGCTGTGGCGGCGTGAACTCGAGGTGCCCGGCGGGGCTCGCGCCAGCGTGGCGTCGGCGCCGGCGGGGGCTGGCCAGTCCCCTCCGAGCCCCCGCCCCCGCTCGGGGATCGCGCTGCAACGCGCCGCATCGCCGATGCATTGCCGCCGCATCGCCGATGGATTGCCGATGCATCGGCGGTGCGTCGACGATGCGGCGCGATCCTTCGACACCAGCTGCTCCGACCCCATCCGGGAGGCCTCTGGTATCGGGGCCAGGGCCATCTAGAAGCCAGGCCGGGCCATGCATTACCTGCCTCAGCACCTGAGCGTTCACTTAGAATTCCCTTATCCCTTTAGCAACCTCCGTGCCGATCCAAGGTGCGAGCCCCCCGTCCCATTTGACCCAGGTTGCCAGAAGCCCTCGTGTCGTAGAGTCACCGTGGGAGGTCTTCTGCTACCTTCGGCCTCTGGGGGGGCATCGGTAGGCCCCAGGGCCGTCCAGGGAAGGAGTCCAGACCTCTGGTGGGTCCACCCTCGTGAAAGAGGCAGGAGCGACGCAAAAAACATGAGGCCGTCTGCGCCGACGTTCGTTCGTGAGCCGGCCCGCCTGGGGTCGCGCGTGAGCGCCCCCGTCTCCAGGTGTAGAATGCCGGCGGTGGAGCCCGGGCCGGCCGCGGGGAGGCTCGCAGAGCCCGAGCGCGCGGAGGAAGGAGAGAGTGGCTGCACGAGGAGCCGTCTGCACGAGCGTGTCCAGCGCAGCCCAAGGCCTCCGCACGGAGCTCCGACGGCCTAGGCTCGTGCAGGCGTTTCCTCTTCGAGGGGCGATGTAAACAAAAAGGAGGAGGAGGACGAGGAGGAGGAGGAGAAGGATGAGGAGGAGGAGGAGGAGGAGGAGGAGGAGGTGGAGGTGGAGGAGGAGGAGGAGGTGGAGGTGGAGGTGGAGGTGGAGGCGGTGGAGGAGGAGGAGGAGGTGGAGGAGGCGTGGCCGCCTTGATCTCGACATCATTGCGTGGTATCGTCAGCACGACCTTTTGCAGAGATTCTACGCAGCACAGGGCCTGCGAAGCTGGCAGGCAGCAGCGAAAGAGTCGCAAGAGTGGCTAAGCAGAGCGGAAGACTTTGTCCACGGGGTTGCTGATGGTCACGGTTAAGCCTCGAGGTTCTCTTCTGAGGCGTCCCGCCCGCCCGGGGCCTTATACGGAACTTCTTCTTTCTCCTCCTTCTCCTAGTTCTCCTCCCCCTCATCCTGCTTCTGCTCCTCCTCCTCCTCTTCCTCCTCCTCCTCCCTACAGCGGTGAAGCAGTCGTCGTCCCTGCGCGCAGCCCTCCAGAGGGCCGCCATGGACGAAGCAGCGCACGAGCTGGGATTTTCCGTTGCCTCGTTGTTGTTAGATATAAAGAATATATGAGAACATCAATATTAAGAAGGTCATGCGGATTTCGCCGGCCCAAGGATATCCTGCAATTGTGGTTGGAGATCCATATGTTTCTTCCTCTTAGTGTTCGGAAATTTCGTGAGATGTCCAGTGATTTCGTTTTTCCTACGCAGTCCCTGGTTTCGGGCTCGCCAAAAGAAATTTCCTTGGCCAAACTTTTTCTTGCGCCCATCATGGAAGAGACTGTCAAAATATTGGCTCTCACCCCGACCAAGGCCTCCTCGGCCATCTGGACTTTTGTTGATGGCACCGTCGCTCGGTCCGAGGGGAGATGGGCCGACGTAGTCGGTCAGATGTCGGGGCTTGCGGATTCGTTTGTGCTCCTCCTCCTCCTCCTCCTCCTCCTCCTCCTCCTCCTCCTCCTCCTCCTCGTGGCCCGCATCCGTAGCCATTTTGGCTCAAGCCATTTTGGCTCAAGTAAAACATTTACCAAGGCAGCTGGCCGTTCAGCTCTGTTCCATTCCATAACTCACAGGACCGTCACGGCTGCCCAGCCCACGGCTCCGCTCCATATCCGCAAGACGAAGCTCACCTTCGCACAATTACTACTTCAACTAATTCAATTGCAGGTTTTTGGATTGGCTCTTCTCTCGCTTGGCATCGGAAAGGCAATTCGTGGCATAGTACAGTACAACACTTCAGAATAGACTCCGACACTGCCTCCGCTTCATCTCGTAGCGACTCCAAGAGCAGAAGTCAGGCCAGTGGACACCGTCGGGATCGCCGCAGACATTCAGAAAGGCGCGACAGGGACAGAGACCGCGACCGCGATCGACACCGCCGACGGGATAGGGATCGACGCCAACGTACTTCTCCGTCTGAAGGTTCACGCCCTCGGCCCAAAGGACACAGTGGACGCTCTAAAGGCCCTCTCGAACGTGAAGCAAATGGCGCCCCTCGAGGATTTCATTCAGCAGCCACTCAAGATGCATGGCAGCGAGCAGCACTGGAAGAACTTGATGCAGCACCTACTTTCCCCTCTCAAGAACAAGCTCACTGGCAAGCTCATCAACACGCACAGCGAGAACGACAAGCACGTGAACACCAAGAGGCTCAAGCCGCACGCGACGCCCACGAAGCCGCACAGCTTGCCACCGCAGCAGAAGCCTCTCAACAACAATGGTTTGCTCAACGCGCGGCTCACGCAGCTCAGCAGCGCTCTCCTATTACAGCAGCGCCCCCTACCGCCGCAGCCAGCCCTGGACACATGGCATCAGCTGCAGCACCAGCCCATGCAGCAGAAGGCACCGCCACGCCAGCAGGCGGACCGAGGCCTCAATCAACGTTGGACCCAGACATTCAACGCGAGCTCAATCAGATCATGGCATCACAAATGGCAGCAACCAATACCGCAGTTGGAGAAACCGTATCCGCCTCGCAAGCGCAGTTCATTGCCGCTCTACAGCGACACGAAGCAGCTACTACTCGCAGATTGGACGGGCAAGAGCAAGACCTCATGGCTATCAAGGTTGCTCAAGCCAAGCAAGAATCACAACATCAGGAAGTCTGGAATGCCATCCAGCGTATCAATCAGCAGCTCAGCCTGGGCGAAGCCGACGCTCCCATCCTGGACATGGCCAAGCTCTCAGACTGGGATCGCGAGCCCGACCCCGCCATCTACGTTCTCTCCACCGCGCAGCCCGTCGACACAGCCGCAGTTCGCACGTCCATCACATAATGGTTGGATGCAGCAGAAGTGGCCCCGCAGCAGTTTCAGATTCACGGTGAAGGACCCAATCGGCGCTTCATACTTCAGCTTCTGGGCGGCCGATCTGTCGCCATTTCCAAATCCGTTGCGCTCGCTCGTGCCCTTCAGCTTCCAGGACGCGGAGGTTACAGGCAGTTCACAGTTCAGACCCCCACCAACTGCGTCATCAATCACTGCCAGTACGTCCCGCTCTACGTCCACCCCGATAAGAACATCAAGCACATCATAATGGAAACTCAAACTACAAAGCTACTCGCTCTTTGTCAGGCCCACTACCCCACGCACAATTGGCGCGCGCGCTGTGATCAAGGGCGTATTTTCTGCAATGCCATCCCCACCGCCAAGCTGGAGCTCACTAGCATGGGCACGGCAACGGTCATTCGTTGGAATCAAGATGCGCTGGCCAAGGTTCCTATCAACAAAGCCACCATCGCTGCAGAATTTGCCGCTCTCTACAAAGCAGAAGACACAGTACAGTGGCTTTAACAAACGCTGGTCCCCATGGAGAACTACGACCACAGACGGAGACCATGCCAGACCTCCTGGACCTGATGCACCGCGAGGGCATCGGCCCCATCCTCTACAGCACCTTCGGCCAGCACCTGACCTCCAGCTTCCTTGCTCTGAAGCTGCGCACGCTCCCCTTCATCCCGAATGTGCTCCACGGGAACCCAGACCAGATCTTCAGCACCATAGAGCACCAACAGATCTACCTGCACCGCGACGACAGGCACACGGGGATTGGGACACCCCTGTTGTCCCCGAGGGACGGGAGAGCCCTCCATATGTTATTTCAGACTTCTCGGGCCTGGAGTGCCCACCAGATTCGCTTCTTCCGCAACATGATCTGCCTCATCCCGCGCAAGCTCTACTGCTTCCCGAACAAGATCGCATTCTCAAAATAGATATGATTCAGAATGGCTCGGTTTCAACTTTCAGCTCATATTCGGCTTCTTCGTCATCGTCTTCCACCAGCGCTTCTTCATCCTCGTCGGACACCAGCTCATCATTCAACAACCGTCGGTCTCGGACTACTCGTACACGTACACGACCTACTACAGCAGATACGGCAGGCAGCTACATCTGTTGGAACGCTCGCGGGCTACTCTGTCATGATGATGCCAATCGCTGGGGAAAGATACGGCAGCTCGTTCCCTTCATGCGCATGCAGTCGCTCATCGCTCTCCAAGAGGTGCACAGCACACAGCTCGATCTCGAATCACACCTTGGCGAACTTCCCTACGACTATCAGGTCTTCTTCAGCGGCTTCCCTCACAACCGCGGCAAGGGCGGCATCGCCTTCTTAGTACCGACGCCTTCGATGTCGACGACCTCTACCTCGCTTTGGCCAGTGATACGCGGGAGGGCTGCTGTCCTCCATGTGGCCAACCACACCACGGGCTTCGACGCGCTCATCATGAATGCGCACAATCACGACCTGCAGGCTAAGGATATGGATAGAGTGACGGAAGCGCGGCGTGCTTCCCGACAGTGGGCAGCGCAGAACCCACAACAGCGGCTATTCATTGCCATGGGCGATTTCAACACCAGCGCGGCCCCCTCCTTTAGCTTCAAGGATCCATCAGCACGTTGGCGGCCGATGGCACCTGATGGACAGTATCAGCGCGAACAAGCGCGTTGGCGCCAATTGTTTGCCTCGCTCACGGAAGTTACGCACGACCTGCCCACGCACTTCTCGGCCAACACACAAGCGGCTACTGCCATAGACCGCATCTTCGTGTCGCTGTCGGGCATCGATCTCATGAACGTTGACGCTCACCTCAAGATCCACGAAGACGGCGCTGCCTTATCAGATAAAGGCCTCAGTGACCACGCGATCCTGCACCTGCTGCTGGTCAACGCATCGGCGGCGCAGAAGGAGGAACAGGCCATCGATCCGCTCATCTTCCACGATCCCACGTACCAGCGCCACTTCAACTTCCTGAAGGACAATGTCGCCTCGGCAGCTCTCACGCCAACTGGAGCCTGGAAGCAACGCAAGCTCATCATCAAAGAAGCGGCTCGCTTCACTCGTAATCTTCAACAGCGAGCCACCCTACATGATCAAAGCCGCTGGGCGAAGCATGGGAAGCTTACTGCACTACGTGCCATTGCTCGGACGGTTTGGCGAAAAGATTCAGACACGGCAGCACTCCTCATGGCCGCGACGGACATCGGCGGCGCTCACCTTCGCCTTGCCGACAACGGGCCCGAGCCCATCAACAGAGACGAGTACATCAAGCTTATGGGTGCAGCTGTTACCGCAGACTATGACAGACGCGTCGCCATCGCCACGAAGCGCCAGCTGCAGTCCCACGCCGAGATGCAGATGGACCAGGCCGGCAGCCGCAAGGCCGCGATGCAGCTCACACGCCGGGCGCAGGCCTGGAACCCATTTCGTCGTCGCCTCGTTCTTTCAGGACTTAGGATACCAAAAGAGGGGACACCCACCAATGCACTCCCCACCACCAGCTCATCCGAGGGCATTTTCGGAGGTCTTCAGAAGTTCTGGCAGCCCATCTTCTCGAGCAAGATCGTGGACCCCAACGCGGTCCAGTCGTTCTTGGCCCAGCACCTCCCCGTCTTCGATTGCGCGGACCTGCGGGTTCCAGCTCTTCAGGACTTTCAGAGAGCCCTACGTAAGGTACGCCACACTGCCCCAGGCCCTGACCAGATACCTTATGCTGCATGGGCTACCTCTCCAGGCTCCTCTCAGATCTTATATGACCTCATGATGCAGATGTTCGAAACAGGCCTGGCCCCGTTTCAGTTCAACGATTCCGTCTTCGCGTTTCTTCCAAAAGGTGATGAGCCCCAGGACCAATACGCCGCATTTCGAGCTCCAGGTGCCACTCGCCCCCTCTCCCTAAAGAACTGCGACGCCAAACTGATTGCCCACGTCGTGAACATGGGCTTAGTGGATATGGTCAAAGAGAGAACGGTAGACACGCAGCAGGGGTTCGTAAAGGGCCGTAATTTCGGACAACACGTTCTGACGCTAGATTCTGAAGCCCGTAGAGCAGGCCATTCCCCAGCTGCCCTAGATGCCCTTCCCATCTTTGTCAGTTTCGATATCAAAGCTGCCTTCCCATCCTTAGGATGGGAATTCCTGTTTGCTTCTTTGGTGGCTCGCGGAGCCCCCCCAGGGTATCTCAATGTCATTCGTGCGCTTTGTCATTCTCCAGGGGCGTGGGCCCGCGTCGGTGGCCAGCCTCAGTACACGTTCGAAATCGGCTCTGGGGTGCTTCAGGGCTGTCCTCTTTCAGGATCGATCTGGGCCCTTGCGTTTGATGCCCCCATCCGTCATCTCGTCCAGATTTTAAACCTTCTTCCTGGATCTAACAAGCTCGGTGCCTGCGCAGATGACCTGGGCCTTGTCCTCGCTCGCCTTGGGACCCTCCCTTTCCTCCTTCCCCCTTTTCGGGCCATTGCCACTCTCGCAGGACTCGAACTTCATATTCAGAAGACAGTGATTGTGCCCTTGTGGGCCGCCTTCTCACTTGCCGTGCAATCTCTCAGTCAGCGCTTGCTCAAATTTCTAGTCCCAGAGTGGCAACACATTCAGATCGCCGAGTACGCCCGCTATTTAGGGGTACTCATCGGTCCCGCCGTCACTCTAGACATCAAGTGGATGCCCGCATTTGATACATACTGGCTGCGGGTGGTGCAGCTTGCGGCGAGCGCGCCAGGCCCCACAGTTGCCATCACATTATATAACACATGTGTTATAACTGTGCTGTCGTATCTCACGCAATACTTCCCGTTCCCTGCCACGTTTCCTGCGGCATGAACGCGGCACGCTGCACAATATTTTACGTGCACCCCCCAACTCCTGGCGCCTCGTCGACCTCCTCGGTACTCGCTCGTGGTCGCCCTCGTCCTCCCCCAACTCACTGGTCACGCTTTCACTCGCAGCTGCCTGGCGCACTGCCACTGCCACGCTTCCCGACTGGAAGCCGCTGCATCGCGCGCTCGTCCTGGCCCAGGACCAGCTCAATCCAGAACTGTCCCTGGCGGATTTGGGGCAGGCCCGTATTCGGGCTACGGTTTCGCCTGTGTTTTGGAAGAGTCCAGGTATCGTCGAATACTGGCGCGACCTCGCCGACGGTCAGCCGCCATACGCCGTCTCACTGCCCATCTGGCGCGCGGCACAGCGCGCCGCTGCAGATGAGCACGCCGCTGCCACCAACGAAGCGCGCCGTGCTAGGGCCCAGCGAACCCTTGCTTCGGTCCTCCACTCCTCCCTCTACCCCGACAAGTTCGCAGAGACCCTAGCGCGCCGCCTCTCGCCGGCTCTCCCAGAAGTCGTGCTCCCTCCAACCCTGCCAACCCGCTGGAAGGAGCTTTCAGAATACCTTTCAAAGAAAGCACCAGCCATCCGCTGGGCTGTCTTTAAAACGCTAGCGGGAGCGTGGTGGACCAGCCACCGATTCCCGTTTGGACCGCGCCGCACGTGTCTGCTCGGGTGCGAAGCTTGCCCAGACCGTCTCGGCCACTACCTCGCCTGTCCCCGCCTTCTGCACTTCCTCGCGTTACCCCGTTCCTTTCTCTCCTCGGACCCCCTCGTGCGAATTGGCCTAGGGACGTCAGAGCAACACGCAAACCCAGAGCACACAGTTTCAGAAGCTGTTCGCAGGACAGCGCTTTCATATCACTTTTACAACAAACTGCGTATCATTACGCCCGCCCGCCCCGCGCCGCGCTTCTTTACACTACAGGCACTGAGTGCCTAGCTGCTGCACTGCACGCGATGCGGCCATAGACGAGACAAGCGGACGCGTGGACACTTGCCCTCTTCTCGCGTCTTGCCCGCCTGCCCTCGTCTCGTCCTTTCTTGGTACGGTCGCTCCTCGTGGCCCGCACTGGCGCCGACCCGGGAGGTGTGCGTCCCCAGGTCAAGGACAACGTCGGGGCGAATGAATTCCTGAGGGTGTGAATCGACCCGGGTCGCTGTCTCATCGCTAAGAAGAAGGGCCCGACAGCCCACCCCGCCCAGGAACGTGCGGATCCGCCATCGGGGGCGCATCGCCGATCGATCGGCGACGTATCGCCGATTCCAGCTCGATGTTCTCCCCTCCCACCCTCCCGGCACCCACACCTGAGTCGGTAACAGGAGGACGCGTAATGGAGGAGCGATAAAGTGGGGGCAGCGCGGGCTGCAGAAAAGGGGCCCTTCAGTGCCCTTTGGGGCCCAAATGGGAGGCCTTCAGGGTCCAGGAAGGGGCACCCGTCTCCCCCCCAAGTCATCGCCCCCCATGAATTCGCGCCCACGGCTCCTCGGTGCAGCTTTCAGCTCATACCTCGACCCTCTGACGGCCGCTATGGGAACGATGCGGGAGCCACTCCCCCAAAACGCTCTTTCGGCGATGCCCAGCCCCTGGAAGGCGCACCCCGAGGCTGGAAAGCCGCCGAGGACCCACGAACGCATCCGATGACCTCGAATCTGCTAACTTCGCCCCCCTTCCCCCCCCGATCGACCAAAAAACAAACGACACCGCCCCACCTGCGGCCCCCCATGTTGCGCTACGGCTCATCGCGTATACCATGCAACCTGAGATTGCCACGAACCCGACCTTTGAGGACAACCAGGCGTCATTTGCGAAGAAAAACAAAGCAGAGGATGCCTATAAGGCGCATGATGCTGATTTCCGCGTTGTCGGTTTGACGTTGCGACGCTATAAGGCGCATTATGTCGGTCTCGTGTTGTCCGCGTGATGCTGTGCCACCTTGTCGGGGCGTCTCCGACCATCTTGGGGCTCTGTTGGGCAGTTTTCGGGCCTTGGGGCGTCTCCGACCATCTCGGGGCCCTCTCAGGCAGTCCTGGGGCCCTCTTAGGGGCCTCTGGGGGCTTCCTGGAGACCTCTTGGAGGCTTCTTGGGGCCTCTTGGGGGCCTCTTGGGACCCCTGGGGAGTTCGCTGGGCGGAGAGCCCATCATGTCGGTCCCTGCCCCTCTTGGGCCGTCTTGGAGCCATCTTGGGCCGTCTTGGGGGCGCCTTGGGCCGTCTGGGCGCCCTCCTATAGGGGTTTCTTGAGCCGCTTTGGGGGCGATCTTTGGGGCCTCTTGGGCCGCCTTGGAGCGTCGGGAGGCCGATGAGGCGCAAACGTGAAAAAACCTTCAAACGCCTAAGGAAGACGCATGATTTGTTTGACTCAGGGGGCTCTCAGTGGGGGTTTCAATGGCGGCCTCCCAGGGAGCTGCCTGGGCCGTCTGGCGGCCATCTCGGACGGCCTGGATCGACCTGTTGGCGACTGTTGGCGACTCGTGGCTCGCGTGGATTCGGATGCAACTCCTGGGAGGTCAAACTTCTGATTTTGCCCTGGTCCGAAATCCGGTTTAATCCCGCTTAATCCCGCTTAATGCCGCTTGATCCCGCTTAATCCCGTCTAATCCGGCTTAATTCGAGGCCCACTCCGGCGTAACAGCCCCCCAATGGGGCTTAATTCTCTTTAATCCTTCCGACGAAAACCTCCCAGTAGTTGCCTGCTAACGTGGAGCATCTTGCGGAACATCTCGGGGCCGCCCGTGCCTTTCGGAAGCGCGTCTGCAGAAATGGGGCCGCTTTCCGCCGGTTTCCGCCGGCGTTGCGTCCGTGACCGAGGGGCGGCCGGGGGTATTTACCCCCCCACCCCCACCTCCCCCAGGCGGATACACAACGCGAACCCTTCCTCAAGGTCGTGGCACACCGACGCCTGATTTCCCGGTGTACGCTCAGCCCCGTGGGGCCGCAGGTGGGGCGGTGTCGTTTGTTTTTTGGTCGATCGGGGGGGGAAGGGGGGCGAAGGTAGCAGATTCGAGGTCGTCGGATGCGTTCGTGGGTCCTCGGCGGCTTTCCAGCCTCGGGGTGCGCCTTCCAGGGGCTGGGCATCGCCGAAAGCGCGTTCTGGGGGGGTGGTCCCCGGATCGTTCCCGTAGCGGCCGTCAGAGGGTCCACCTTGCGCTGCCCGCCACCGGAGGTGCGCTCCTCCGGCAGGCGCGCTCTCTCAGCGCGGCCCCAGGCGGTCTCCGGCAGGGCCGCGGCGCACGATGCAGCCTCTGGACTCGCCGGCTCCCATGTAGTCGCGGGGATTCGTAAGTCGGGCATGCCCCCTGCGAGTAGTCCAGAGTGCGCCCAGAGAGTATGGTTAAGTCGGGCCTGTCCCTCTACAGGGGAACTATCAAACCTGATATTGCCACGAACCCCGACCTTGGAGGACAAGTGGGCGCGACTTGCGAGAAAACAGAAAAGCAAAGAAGAGGATGCCTACAGCGCGCATTGCGTTGGTTCCCGCGTTGTCAGTTTGACTCTGTGAGGGTTTGTCGAGGCGCCTCCAGCCGTCCCGGGGTTTTGTTGGGGCAGTCCCAGTGCTCTCTTGGGCGTTCCTGGGGGCTTGCTGGAAGCCTCTCGAAGCCTCTTGGGGCCTCTTGGGGGCCTGTTGGGGGTCTCCTGGGGACCTCTTGGGCTCCTGGGGGGCTCTTTGGGCGGGGAGCTCGAAGTGTCAGTCCCCGCACCCGGCGGCCACACGTGGAACACATCGTGGCGTCAACGGCAAACATTATTCTAAGATGCTCGCTGCCGTGCGCAGCAATCAAAATCAATTAAAGGCCTGGGGAGGGCCAGAGGCCAGCTGACCAACGACCACCATTCCTGTGAGATGTGCACTGACAAACGAAGAATTGAAGTACACATGTGTAATTGGAATGGAGCATACAAAGTGGTGGTCGTCAACTGCGGGACAGCCCCTCCCGGCCATACGTGGGCCACATCGTGGCGCCAACGACCACCGTTTTTCTTAGATGCCCACTGCCGTGCGAATCTTTCAAAATCCGCCCACTCCAACTTGGGGGGGAATCCGTGTGAGACATTTGGCTGTGCCCCTCAACTCTTCCCGATCCCCTGGGGCCCAAAATGACGTTTTGAGGGGGCCTTCCCCGGGCCTATGACTTCGTGAACGCTTTACCTGGAGCCTCGGGAGCCTTAAAAGAGTTCGAAACAGCCCAGGAGGGCTCACACAGAGCGCCAAGATAATTCGATAGGGCTTTGAAACGACCCATTGTAATCCCACGACGGTCCGATACGGGTGCGCGATGACCCACGCGGCCCCCAAGACGGCCCAAGAGTGCTCCTGGATGGCCGCCGAGAGAGCCAGAAGAGTCGACCATGTTCTGAATCCTCTAGGAAACGCACACGTTTCGTCATTCGTTTTTTTCGTCATGCAAGCGTCCAAGACGACCCAAGGGACCGCCAAGAGCATTCCAATACGGCTCGTCAGGCCCCTAAGATGGCCCGAAGACGGCCCAAGAGGGCTCCAAGACAGGCCTAGGCGCCTGCCAGACGGCCCGAGAGATCCCCAAGGGGGCCCCAAGCCTCAAGAGGAAGAACACAACATATGGCCCCAATTGGCAAGAGGCGCCGAAGAGTCCCAAGCTGCCACGAAGAAGCTCCCCAAATTTTGCTATCGGAGTTCCCCAAAGCAAACTTTGATTGACTCGCGGGCTTACGGAGAACACCTCCGCCGTACTCGCTCTGGCCGGGCCTCCCTGGAGGAGGGGAAGGGGTGCGAATCCTGACCAATAACATGGTATGCCTCATGCCGATTGCCTCCCCGCTCTGGCTGGGCCTCCTTGGAGGGGTGGGAGAAGCACGAAACCTAGGACATACTATGATATGCAAATGCCCTCGTCGCTCAGTCGGGGCCTCCCTGAAGACGGGAAACGGGAGGAAGACCTCGACAGAGGGGCGCAAGTCAGTGCACAGTTTCGATTCCGATCCAGCGAAAGGGACTTCCTAAAGAGCCAGGGGGGCAAGAGATCAGAATCAACTCCCTGTATTCGCTCCTCCTCCTCCTCCTCCTCCTCCTTTTCCTCCTCCCTCCTTTTGGTCGTCATCCTTCTCCTCCTCGCCTTCCTCCGCCACCCTACTTCATCATAGGGCCCCTCACTACCTATCGTCGTCGTCTTCGTCGTCCTCGTCGGCGTCGTCTCCGGCACCTGCCTCTCTCGCCCTGTGCCAGCGGGGCATATTGATGTACACAGTTTTGACTCCGGCCGTCGTCGTCGTCGTCGTCGTCGACGTCGTCGTCGTCGTCGTCGTCGTCGTCGGCGTCGGCGTCTTCGCCTTCGTCGTCGTCGTGGACGTCGGCCAGGCGGCCGGAGACAAAACTGTGTACATCAATGTGCCCCGCTGGCACAGGGCGAGAGAGGCAGGTGCGGGAGACGACGCCCACGAGGACGACGAAGACGACGACGATCCGCGACGATTGATGTACACAGTTTTGACTCCGGCCGTCGTCGTCGTCGTCGTCGTCGTCGGCATCTTCGTCGTCGTCGTCGTGGGCGTCGGCGAGGCGGCCGGAGTCAAAACTGCGTACATCAATTTGCTCCGCTGGCACAGGGCAAGACAGGCAGGTGCCGACGACGTCGACGACGAGGACGACGAAGACGACGATGACCAGCGACGATTGATGTACACAGTTTTGACTCCGCCTGTCGTCGTCGTCGTCGTTGGCGTTTTCGTCGTCGTCGTGGACGTCGGCGAGGCGGCCGGAGTCAAAACTGTGTTCATCAATTTGCCATGCTGGCACAGGGCGAGAGAGGCAGGTTTGGGGGCCTGTGGGCGTCTTGGGGGCCTCTAGGGGCTCACGTGGGTCTCCCCAAGGCAACCAGGGAGGGCCAGGTAGGGCTTCAACAAGGCACCAAGGGCGCCCCAAGACCGGTCCCAGGGGGAGCGGTCGTGGCCAATCTCAGTCTGACGGAGTCTGTCGACGTACGTACTCGCAAGGTGCGCTGTGTGGTAGGCTGTCTGGTAGGGTAGCCTACTGTATGGCCAAAGTGGCCTATTCTTTAGGTATCTCATAGATTCCTGGACAGGGAAAACGTCCGACGAAGAAAGCTGTGTAATCGTGGTTGGCCTCTCGGGGGCCTCTGGACAGCTGTTTTGAAGCGTCTCCGGAGCAGCTTTGGGGCCTCATTTGGGCCTCCTGGGGGCCTCCTGGGGGCCTCTGGGGGCCTCTAGGGGGCCTCTTGGGCGCTTGTTGAGGCCTCTTGGGGGCTTCTTTTTGTTCTCCCCCCTCCGCTCTGCAGCAATACTCATGTCACCTGAATATGTCTCAAGATTGAACGCCCCAACTGCCATAAAGCAAGTTTGTGCGAGCGTACCCGGGGCAACGCAGATCGCAACATGTGGAGGACACACATGATGAACGGTCTACAAGCTCAACAGGGGTAGCGTCGAACTCGGGCTCAAAACTCATTAGTTGTTGATCACGATGTACGGCGCAGGGGCATTCACGGCGCCGTCCTCGACGTCCGCCTCTGCCTTTCGGGCCTTCGCGTCGGGAGCGCCGACGCAGCACTCGTAGACGCAGCCGAACGTCAGGATGACGACCCCGAGGAAGAACCAGAGCCAGCACAGGTCGAAGTACCACTCCCACGCGAACCAATTCAGGAAGACGGGAAGGTGAACACGCCCGCGGCGAGAATTACAAATATGCCCAACAAGATGCCAGACATGCCATAGTCGCAGTGGCAGTTGATGGGGCACGCCATGCTCGCCTCATGCGGCCGCGCCCAGTGCTGAAGCGCGCGGGGAGCACGAACCCAAAAGTCGGAGCTGTCGAACCACGCTTGAGCCAAAATGGCTTGAGCCAAAATGGCTACGGAGGCATCTCGGGGGCCTCTTGGGGCCTTCTGTGGGCCTCTCAGGGCGGAAAACTTGAATTTTCGGTTCGTGGTCCCTCTGTTGGGCCTCTCTTGGAGCCGTCTTGGAGCTCTTTTGGGCCGTCTCGGGCGCCTCTTGGGCCGTCTTGGGCCTCTCTTGGGCCGTCTTGGGCCCTCTTGGGGGCCTCTTCGGCGGTCTTGGGGCAGTCTTGGAGGCCTCTTGGGCCGTCTTGGAGCGTCGGGAAGCCGAAGTGGCGCGAAGGCGAAAATCTGTCAAAAACCTATGTAAAATGAACGACGTTGGCCTTGTGGGGCTCTCTTGGGCGGCTTCTTGGAAGCCAAGTGGGCGTGACTTGCGAGAAAAAAAAAGAACCGCAAAAAGAGGATGCCTACAGCGCGCATGACGTTGGTTCCCGCGTTGTCCGTTTGACGCTGTGAGGGTTTGTCGAGGCGCCTCCAGCCGTCCCGGGGTCTTGTTGGGGCAGTCCCAGTGCTCTCTTGGGCGTTTCTGGGGGCTTGCTGGAAGCCTCTCGAGGCCTCTTGGGGCCTCCTGGGGGCCTGTTGGGGGTCTCCTGGGGACCTCTTGGGCTCCTGGGGGGCTCTTTGGGCGGGGAGCTCGAAATGTCAGTCCCCGCGCCCGGCGGCCACGCGTGGAACACATCGTGGCGTCAACGGCCAACATTATTCTAAGATCCTCGCTGCCGTGCGCAGCAATCAAAATCAATTAAAGGCCTGGGGAGGGCCAGAGGCCGCTGGCCAACGACCACCATTCCTGTGAGATGTGCACTGACAAACGAAGAATTGAAGTACACATGTGTAATTGGAAGAGCATACAAAGTGGTGGTCGTCAACTGCGGGGCAGCCCCTCCCGGCCACGCGTGGGCCACATCGTGGCGCCAACGACCACCGTTTTTCTTAGATGCCCACTGCCGTGCGAATCTTTCAAAATCCGCCCACTCCAACTTGGGGGGGGGAATGCGTGTGAGATATTTGGCTGTGCCCCTCAACTCTTCCCGATCCCCTGGGGCCCAAAATGACGTTTTGAGGGGGGTCTTCCCCGGGCCCATGACTTCGCGAACGCTTTACCTGGAGCCTCGGAAGCCTTAAAAGAGCTCGAAAACAGCCCAGGAGGGCTCACACACAGCGCCAAGATAATTTGATAGGGCTTTAAAATGACCCGGGGTAATCCCACGACGGTCCGATATGGGTGCGCGATGACCCACGCGGCCCCCAAGACGGCCCAATAGTGCTCCTAGATGGCCGCCGAAAGAGCCAGAAGAGTCCACCATGTTCTGAGTCCTATAGGAAACGTACATGTTTCGCTCACTCGTTTTTTCGTCATGCAAGCGTCGAAGACGGCCCAAGGGACCGCCAAGAGCATTCCAATACGGCCCGTCAGGCCCCTAAGATGGCCCGAAGACGGCCCAAGAGGGCTCCAAAGCAGGCCTATGCGCCTGCCAGACGGCCCGAGAGATCCCCAAGAGGGCCCCCAGCCTCAAGAGGGAGAACACAAAAGATGGCCCCAATTGGCAAGGGGCCTCGAAGAATCCCAAGCTGCCACGGAGAAGCTCCCCAAATTATGCTATCGGAATTCCCCAAAGCAAAATTTGATTGACTCGCGGGCTTACGGAGAACACCTTCGCCGTCCTCGCTCTGGTCGGGCCTCCCTGGAGGAGGGGAAGGGGCGCGAATCCTGACCAATAACATGGTATGCCTCATGCCGATTGCCTCCCCGCTCTGGCTGAGCCTCCTTGGAGGGGTGGGAGAAGCACGAAACCTAGGACATACCATGATATGCAAATGCCCTCGTCGCTCAGTCGGGGCCTCCCTGAAGACGGGAAACAGGAGGAAGACCTCGACAGAGGGGCGCAAATCAGTGCACAGTTTCGACTCCAGTCCAGCGAAAGGGACTTCCTAAAGAGCCAGGGGGGCAAGAGATCAGAATCAACTCCCTGTATTCGCTCCTCCTCCTCCTCCTCCTCCTTTTCCTCCTCCCTCCTTTTGGTCGTCATCCTTCTCCTCCTCGCCTTCCTCCGCCACCTTACTTCATCATAGGGCCCCTCACTACCTATCGTCGTCGTCTTCGTCGTCCTCGTCGGCGTCGTCTCCGGCACCTGCCTCTCTCGCCCTGTGCCAGCGGGGCATATTGATGTACACAGTTTTGACTCCGGCCGTCGTCGTCGTCGTCGTCGTCGTCGACGTCGTCGTCGTCGTCGTCGTCGTCGGCGTCGGCGTCTTCGTCCTCGTCGTCGTCGTGGACGTCGGCCAGGCGGCCGGAGACAAAACTGTGTACATCAATGTGCCCCGCTGGCACAGGGCGAGAGAGGCAGGTGCCGGAGACGACGCCCACGAGGAACTGCGGTTGAGAGGATGCGCATAGGGTTCATCATGTCGGTCCCCGTGTTGTCCGTTTCACGTTGTGAAGCTTGGATATGGTGTTTCAAAGACGTTCGGGGCTTTGGACGCGCGCGTTTGGTCTGTCAGAATGCCCTGTTGAAGGTGGGCGATGGGCGAGGTGCAAGTATTGATATGGAGTAATGGTGGAGGAAGGAGAGGAGAGGGGAGGAGAGGAGAGAGGTGAGGAGAGAGTGGTTAGAGCGCTGCGGAGGGGATGGGGACAAGGAGGGACACTAGTGGGAAGAGGATGTGGATGGAGGACGAGACGAGTGTATGACGACGGGCAGATGTACTGCGAACTGCGCCCGGTTTCGCGGGGCTCCTTGAAGGACAAGTGGGCGTCACTTGCGAGAAAAAGAACAGCAAGGAAGAGGATGCCCATAGAGCGCATTACGTCGGTTCCCGCGTTGTCCGTTTGACGTTGTGACGCTCTGTCGGGGCGTGTCCAGCCATCCTCAGGGTCACCGGGGACGTCGTTGTCGTCGTTGTCGCCGTTTTCGTCGTCGTGGTCGTAGCCGTTGCTGTCGACGTCGGCGTGGTCGTTGTCGTCGTCGTCGCCGCCGCCGTCGCCGTCGTCGCCGTTGCCGCCGTCGCCGCCGTCGCCGTCGTCGTCGTCGTCGTCGTCGCCGGCGTCGTCGTCGCCGTCGCCGCCGCCGTCGCTGCCGCCGCCGTCGTCGTCGGCGTCGCCGTCGTCGTGGTCGTCGTTGCAGTCGGTTCCCCCATTGTCCGTTTCAGCCGCGGAGGGGCCCAGGAGGCTGAAGAGAGACGAAGACGGTCAAAAGTGTCCTCGATCTTCGAAGTTCCATCTTCGAGGTTCTATCCCCGACGTGAGTCCCCCCTTCTTGAAGGACAAGGAGGGAGGGAGGGAGGGAGGGGGGAGGTGAGAGGGAGAGGGGCAGAAGGGGGGAGAGGGGGAGGGAGGAGCGAGGAGGAGGCAGGGGAGCAGGAGTGCAAGGGAGGAGGGAGGAGGGAAGAGGCAGGAGGAGATGAAGTTATTATTACTGCAGGGGCAAGGGAGCATGTCGTGGTTACGGTGATCTGTTGCGCGGACGCCTCGGACGGGAGGCGCCATTAAAAAGCCTTGTGAAGCAAAACCGTCGTGCGGGCACGGGTCGCGCAACATGAAAGCTTCGGGTTTCTCGACATTCGCGAGCCCGGGATCCCTGTGAAAGGGGCAGGGCTGGGATCGGTGAGACTGGGGCCACCGAAATCGAGAAAAGAAGGGAGGCGCCGCTGGCGCGCCGAATGCTGGGACGGTAGCACCTAATCACGCTACATTGATGGCGCGGGCTCACTGGGGCCGCCGAAGTGCGGGTGGTGCTTCTTGCGCGCGGGCCCCATGAGCGTGTCCAGCGCTGTCTGGAACTCGGTGGCCTTGCGTTTCAGGTTGGGCGGCGGCGTCTGCAGTGACGCCCACGTGTTGGTCATCTCCTGGTTCCATTGCTCAGGAGTCGTGCCCGCTGGCAGCCGCCACATGTCCGCCACTGCGAGCTGGCGCTTCGCGGGGTCAACGTGGGTGATGTGGACAAGCGCGATGTCGTTCTTGGGCAGAGAGTAGCGCGTGAGCC
Organism: Prorocentrum cordatum; assembly: GCA_963575745.1. NCBI lineage: Eukaryota > Dinophyceae > Prorocentrales > Prorocentraceae > Prorocentrum > Prorocentrum cordatum. Next base: position 105,182 of record CAUYUJ010020356.1, read on the forward strand.
TCGCAATGGGGGTTGTGGTGGTTGCCGTCCATGCCTGGTGCTCGTTGCCCGTGTCTGCCGCGTCGACCACGGCATTCTGGACGCAGAAGCCGTCCTCGATGGTCGTCGTGACGGGCTCCCGGACGCTGCGCACCAGGGCGAGGGTGCCTGTGGCGATCCAAGGAGATTCGGGGAGTGGGAATACGTAACACGGTTGCTCCCGTGGCGCTACGAGGGGGCGGGGCTAAGTTGCGTTAGCGGGTGTCGGCGACGAACGTGCTCCCCTGGGGAACATTAGGCATGGGCCCATTATCCGGGGGGGGGTTGGGGACTACGGGGAATCGCACGAAATTGGGTGTCGGGGTGCCCCGCGCCTGAGGCGAGGAACGATTTCTGGTGGTCGGGGCAGCGGACAGAGATCTTGCCTGTTGGCGAGGTCGACGCCCGCGCCACGAGCGCCGGGAGCAAGCGGTCGTCGCTGGGCAAGACTGACTGTGGCACGTGGTCGTCGAAGGGGCGTGGCAGCGCGGCGACGATGGACACGATGGGGCCCTTCACGGCGGAGTCGGGCTTGTCGTCGACTTTGGGGGCGGCGACTTGCACGCGAAGTCGAGCCCGGGAGATAGTGAGTGCGCCAGCAGCTGCGGCCTCCATGAACTCGGTCTTGTCGGGGGTGTCGGAGAGGAGGAGCGCGGCGTCTTCGGTGAGTTTGGCGGACGTGGTGCCGGACCAATCTGCAAGGGAGACCTGGGTCCAGATGCGCTGCTTGTCTTTCGTCAGCAAGGAGTCCTCGTCGGCGGCGCCGAGGGGCACCAAGCACCCAGCGAGTTCGTACAACGTGTCGGGCAACGGCGTCTTGAAGAAAGTGAGGTGGTCCAATGTGCCGACGGTAGCTGCGGCTGCGGGGCCCTGCGTGAAGTTCGAAGTCCTTGCGGGGGCCGGCGTGGCTGAGGGTCGTTTTCTCGAGGGCCTCGAAGTTGGTGTCCGCGAGCGCTTTGGCGCGCTCCAGCTGGCCGGAAGCCTCGAAGATCTTCGTGGTGTCCGTCGCAGTGAGGTGTGCTTTGTCATCGGCGTCCTTCGTGAAGAAGGCTCCGAAAATGCACAGCGTGTCTTGGGCGTTCAGGTCGGTGGCTTTCTCCTGATGCTCTGCCCGGAAGCTGAACTTCAGCACGGCCCCACGGGTGTCGCAAATGTGTAATTCTTGGACTGACTTATCGTTGGCCTTCACCGGGCCGGCCTACGCGATGAGATCGACGAGTTGGCTCTTGGAGAGTTGCATGGCTTCGGTCGTGGTCATCGGTGGTTCGATCTCGGTCGGGAGCTTATCGGCGAACTTCTTCTCAAGTTTTTTGCTCTGGAGGGCTTTGTCGTTCAAGGCGAAGATGCAGGGGTGCGGGCTGGAGTGGAATGCCTTTTTTCTTGGTGGCTTTGAGTTTCTTGAACTCCCAGGCTGTTCCGTCGATATACTTTTTCTTCAAAGCGTCAAGGATGGGCCGTCGTTTGTCAGCGTCTCCCCACACCGGCGCCTCTCCGACAATGTAGGCGCCTGTTTCCGTCTCGTAGTATCCGCCGAATACGGCCATGTCTTTTTTCGCATCGCGTTCGTAAGTGTGGTGCAGGCGCATCTGCAGGCACTTTGCGGAGGCGTTCATGTGGTTCATGCTCTCCAGCTGGTTCATGTTGGCGCAGGGCAGCAGGGCCGTCGCGGCCTGGTCGCCAGTGCGGGGCTCGAGGGCGGCAACGCCGGACAGCACGCGCTGCAAGCCAATAGTCTGTGGAAGAAAGAGGTGGGCGGTTCTGCGGGGGGTCCTAACTGGGCATTCCCCTAGAGAGGCACGAACGCATGGGGTAAACACGCACAGATCTCATGCAGCGATGGCGAAGAGAACTTTCTGTGGAATGTCATGTGCTGTGTTGGTATGTTGGTCAAAGTGCAAATAAGGGGGACGCGGAAGCATTTTCCAGGTTGTCATGGTGGGCGCCAAATGCGTGAGTGGCATGAAGAGTGTAGGCCGAATGGAAAAGTATTGCTGCGGTGAGAGTGGAAGAAGGCAGGCAACGGGAGAAGAGGCGCGTTTCTAGAATGCACTCACGGGTTCAAGAAGAAGTTGCCGAAGTTCCGCTCGATAGCAAGTGGACGTGGAAGCGCTGGTAGTTCGCAGCGGCACGACCGCCACACCTCTGAATCTCTGCGACGGTCCGATTGTCGATGCCGTGGATTTTCCCAGCGGCGAACGCGGCGACGGCCGGATGCTTGAAGGTCACGGTGGCACGCAGGGGGGGCCCGGGGCGGAGGGCGGGCATGGACTCCAGTGGGCCGAACTTGCCAAAAAGGTCGTGCAGCCTGACGGGCAGCGACGTCGTTGTAGGGTGCCGGAACCAGGAGTCCGGGAATCCCGTGACGACGATGGTTGCGCCAGCGGGGCCGCCGCAGCTTTCTCCCACGACCTCGCACGATCCTGCATCGGGCTCGCGGCTGTCGTCTCCTCGCAACTGCTGGTCGTCGGAGTTCCCAGCGGTGGGGTCGTGTTCGGCCTCCGGAGCATCACATGTGGGCTCGGCGCCCTCCCGTCGGTGTTGTCGCCTGTAGTCCCGAGCGAGTTGATTGAGCGTCGATCTGGAGTGGGTATGTGTCTTACCCCGTGATGTGCGTTGGCGCTTCTTTCCCATGAGGTGGATGGGTGTTCCTCCCAGCAGGCATGCAGAACCATGAAACTTGAGCCAAACGGCTGTTGGGGGACGAGGTTAACAAATTGTCCCCGCCCCCTGACGGCGTTGAATGAAGTGAAAAAGTGTGACCTAATGTACGGTGAGCTCAGCACGTAGCCATGCGAGCCACCGGGTGAGCTCAGCACGTTCCCATGCGAGCCACCAGAGCTGGGGAATAAGGTATTTCCCCCCGCTCTCCTGCATGGAAAATCTGCAGGATTATATTCATGTTTGTGGTATCGGAGTGTATACATTCTTGGTACACTTCCCTCTTGACGTCGTCGTCGCCGTCGTCGGCGTCGTCGTCGTCGTTGCGGTTCCCCCATTGTCCGTTTCAGCCGTTGCGGGCTTTCCTGGACGAAAGCCTTCGCCGAAGGGAAGCAGGGGCGACTGAAGGGGTCGTCGTCGTCGTCGTCGCCGTCGTCGTCGTAGTCGTCCTCGTCGTCGTCGTCGTCGCCGCCGAGGTCGCCGTCGTCGCCGACGTTGCCGTCGCTGCCGCCCCCGTCGTCATCGTCGGCGTCGGCGTCGTCGCCGCTGTGGCCGCTGCCGTCGCTGCCGCCGTGTCGTGGTCGCTGTCGTCGTCGCTGTCGTCGTCGTCGGTTCCCCCATTGTCCGTTTCAACGCCCTCGACGGAGATTTTCGTCCAGGCTCGGGTCCTGAGGGCCCCAGGGCTCGAAGATGGTTTTCAGAGGTCCGAAACGTCCAAAAGTCTGTTCGGGTCCCGAGGTTCGAAGTTTGAAATCGGCGCTCGAGCCTTCACGGGAGCTTCTCGCTGAAGGGAGGCAGGCGCGACCGGGGAGGCCGTCGTCGGCGTCGGCGACGTCGTCGTCTTCGTCGGCGTCGTGGTCGTCTTCGTCGCCGTCGTCGTCATCATCATCGTCGCCGCCGCCGTCGCCGTCGTCGTCGTCGTGGTCGTCGCCGCCGCCGTTGTCGCCGCTGTCGCTGCCGCGTCGTCGCCGTCGTCGTCGTCGTCGTCGGTTCCCCCATTGTCCGTTTCAGCCGTCGTGGGTTGCAGGAGTCTGGAGAGTGACGAAAACGGCGAAAAGTTTCCTACATCCTCGAAGTTCGATCCTTCGGCTTGGATCTAGGACGTGAACTCCCTTCTTTCGAACTCAACGAAATCCTTAGGAAGTCAGTCCACGAACTTCGCCCAGGGCCCCCCCGAGGCAGCTTCGTGGGGGATCGAAGACCGAGGGCTTTCGGGCTCGAAAATAGGTTCCACAGGCTTCAAACGCCGAGATAAAAACTCGAGTCTCGAAGTCCGAAGTTCCAAATCGGCGCTGGAGGCTTGACCAGAACTTCTCGCCGAAGGGAGGCAGGGGCGACCGGGGAGGTCGTCGTGGTTGCGTCGTCGTTGTCTGCGGCGGCGTCGTGGTGGTGGTCGTCGTCGTCGTCGCGTCGTGGTCGCCGTCGTCACCGTCGTCGTCGTCGTTGTCGTCGTCATCGTCGTCGCCGCCGCCGTCGACGTCGGCGTTGTCGGCGTCGTCGCTGCCGTCGCCGCCGCTGTCGCTGCCGTCGTCGTCGTCGTCGTCGTCGTCGTCGCCGTCGTCGTCGTCGCCGGCGGCGGCGGCGTCGTCGGTTCCCCCATTGTCCGTTTCAGCCGCGGTGGGGTCCAACAGGCTGAAAAGTGATGAGAACAGTCACCAGTTTCCTGGATCCTCGAAGTTCAGTCTTGCAACTTCGAGTCCCCACGCGAGCTTCACCTTTTGAAGGTGAACGGAATCCGCATAAAACAAAGGCCACGGACCTTTTCCAGGGCCCCCCCGATGCAGATTTCCATCCGGGATCGCATTCCGAGGGTCCCAGGATTGGAAAACGGCCTCCGGAGGCCTCAGACGCCGCGTAAACTCCTCGAGCCTCGAGATCTGAAGTTCAAAATCGGCCAGTGCGAGTGCCAGTGCCGCCTGGACATCGTTGTCGCTGCCGCTGCCGTCGTCGTCGCCGTCGCCGCTGGCGTCGCCGTCGTCATCGTTGTCGCTTTTTCCGCCGTTGTCGTCGTCGTCGTCGTCGTCGTCGTCGTCGTTGTCGTCGTCGTCCAGGTCGCCGTGTCGCCGCCGCCGCCGCCGTCGCCCTCCCCGTCGTCTTCGCCGTCGCCGTCTTCGTCGTCGTCGTCGTCGTCGACGATGCGCGAGGGGGGCAGGTCCGATCGGCGGGGCGAAGCCGCGGAAGGGAGCTCCGCGCGCCGACCCGTACAGACTGTGCCCCCGTGCCTTTGCAGCGCGCCTGCTGCCGGTGGCGCCGGGTCGTTGCCGTCGCCGCCGCCGCCGCTGTCGTCGTTGTCGCCAGGTCGTTGCCGCCGCCGTCGTCGTCGTCGCCGTCGTCGTCGTCGTCGTTGCCGTCGCCGCCGCCGTCGTCGTCGTCGTCTTCGTCGTCGTCATCGTCGTCGCCGCCGTCGCCGACGCCGTCGCCGTCGCCGCCATCGTCGTCGTTGTCGTTGGGGATACGCGCGGGGCGAGGCGGAGGAGGAAGGGCATGGCGACGAGGGAAAAGCAGAGGGGTATACGATGAGGGAGGAAGGTGCGTAAGCAGCACTCCGGTTGCTTTTGGAAAGCTTTTCCACCGCAGCGCGGGAGATGCATTGAAGTGCGTTGTCATGGCACAGGTGATCCCGTCTGTCTCGACAAGGGAGGTGCAGTTGACACAACTGAGCATAAGATCGCGGCGCGGGCTCCCGAGAGTTGCAGTAATCCACAGCCCAGTATGGGCAGCTAAGATTCGAAGACGTGCGCCCATAGAATACCGACCTCACAGATATAGCTCGGTCCTGGGTGCTTCCTTTGTTCTAGCTGGGTCGGCGGATCCTGGCGCAGCCGCGCGCTGGGGGCCTGAGTTGCGCGCGCGTTTCCTGAGTTCGCACCCGGCGTGCTCTACGTGAGATTCATCAAATCCGCCACAGCGCCTGTATGGCGTAGCGAAAGGGTGTAAGATTGACGCATTTGTGAAAGGTAGCGAGGGGCTGGGGTTGTAACGCTCAAATCTCCGGGTTCTTGGCTGAGTCGCGAGCTGATTGCCTTCGCATGGTCTTGCCCAGAGGAACGACGGTCTGCCGAAGGCGAATAGACAGCTTCACTCCAAGAGCTTCGGCGTCTCGACAGATGGCCTCTCCGACGTCGCTGCCGAGTGCGAGCGATCGAAGAAGGGTGCCGTAATCGTGCGGGCCCCGTTCCCTGATGTAGGGCCGCGGGACGTATCCGGCTGAGAAGGTGGTGAATTCCTCCGGCGACAGAGGCTGCGCGTCAAACGCCCGAGTCCACAACCTGCAGATCATCATTGCTTGCCCGCCTGTTCCGTGGGAAATCCCCTGGCGCGTGGACGGCAGACGGCTGGCGTTGACATATGTAGACTAAGTGTGATTGCGTGCGGGGGAGCGTCGGAGTAGCTGGAAGCGCATGAATAGCTTGCTGCACCTTGCCACCTGACGAATTGCTCTCCAATCTCGCAAAGTTTCAGGAAGCATTCTTGTCAATGCGTTCGTTGATATAAAAGCTAAGTGCACTGCTTTGGCTGTCACTTGGGCCGCCGTCATGCCTTTGATGGATGTGGCCTGGTAGCCCGTTGCACTCGAAACTGGCAGGTCGTGAAAATTCACAACGCATGTGTCGGCGATTCCCTGTGTCATTGCCTTGTGCAGCGCGTCGCCTTCCAAAAAACATGTTTTTTCCATGCATCGACGCATCGGCGATTATTTCCGAGGAAGTCCTGCTCCCCCGGGAGGGGGCAACGCGGATCGTGGAAAATCATTATTTAGTGGTTTCGTCTTTGCTGTCGTGCCTCCCGAACGCCACAGCTCTGCTGCTCGCATGATGGCATCGTGTTTTTGGAGATCAATGGCGTTCCCTGGCGGACGTGGGCCACGCGGCAAAGGCTCAGCCCGTTAGATACGTCAGCCCGAGACATTTTATGCACTGGGCAGTGGGTCCCAGTGAGCGGCACTCTGCCAACATGCGCTCCGTCATGTCCGACAAAGTGAAAGTTGATCCGCTGCCCGCGCGCTGGCGTGGGTCGTGTTGCAGAAAGAGTATACCAGGGGTTGTCTGTGCGGCTACAATCTCGCGGCCCCTGCTTGCCGGGGGTGAAAAGGCGTGTGAGACATGCGGCTCCCGTCCCCCTTCTTTCTCTCTCCTCTGGTATGTCAAATGCCGTTGAAGTGGGGGGGGCGAGGGAGGGGGAGGAGGGTCGGGCATGCAAATGCACCCTTGGGGACTCCTGAGCCCCTGAAATTTCGAAGACGGCGCAGACGGAACGCCAGGACAGTCTAACCGAGCGTCGACACGACTCATGGTAGCCCCACGACGGTCGAAGGCGGCTTCAAGACGGCTCACGAAGCCACCAAGACGGCCCAAGAGTGCTCCCAGAGGACCGCAGAGAAAACCTCAAGAAACAAAAATCGCCCCATTCCCATCGGAAGACGCACCACCTTTGCATGCTCGCATGTTCGCTATGACAGCGTCTGAGATGGCCCAAGGCTCCCCCAAGGTCGACCCAAGGCAACCCATGAGGCTCCTAAGAGGGCCCTCTGACGGCCCAAGAAAGCATCCAGACGGCCCCAGGGACCAACAAAGCCGTCCTAGACAGACCCACGAGGGCCTCAGCAGAGCCGAAGAACAGGAATACGAGGGAGCATTTCGAACCTTACTCCCAAGATTTGCCGAAGTTCGCTGCGGAGGCGCCCCAGGCGTCCCCAAGAGACCGGAAGAGACCTCCAAGACGCTCCGAAGCAGCCCCCAAGAAGCTTCCAGGAAAGCTCCCAGGTGTCTTCAACAGCCCTGCAAGAGGCCCGTGAGAGGCATCCCAAGAGACCGTAAGATTCATCGACGAGGCTCTTGACCCACAGCCCAGCAATGGTGGCGAGTTGGTGCCGAAGGCTACCGGACGACTTTCATGATCGTCGCAAGCTCTCACTTTTTCTGGGGGTTGGCGGAGCGGCGCAAGCCATTTGAATAAGGTGGTATGCGGAACGTGGCAAGAGCCCCTGAAGCGGCAATGCCGCTTTGTCTGGAGCCACGTAAGGTGCTGGTCAAACTCCGCTGCAGTTGCTGGTTCTGGACAATATGCTTGTCTGATCTCACTCCAAACTTTGGCATGTTTTTCTTTTGCGTAGATATCATAGGCGACGTGCGCCAAAGAGCACGCTAGCATTACAGTGGTAAGAGCGCGCATGTGTCCAGGAGCACTGGGAGTAGCGAGCCCGGGGGTGAAATAGTTGTGCAATGTCAGTGCTGGCCGGCCGGAGCTAGATGCTGATGTCGACGCACTGGCACTCGACGCTTGCCGCTCGTGTGGAAGCGTGGCGTTGCGTATCCGAATGCCAGCTAGTTGCTTGAATTGGGCTCTGGGCATGTCTGCAGTGAGCTCCACGACACGCTGCCGCGCTCGCCTGTCCACTTCGGCGCGATCTTCTAATCGAGCACGTAATATGTCTACTTGTTCTTTTTGCTGGCGGACCATACGGCTCCGCGTGTTAAGCCCAAGGTCGGCGAGGGTGCGGGCCCGAGGGTCGTCCTCCAGCTTTTGAAAAGCAGCGGCCAACGCTGCCTCCTGCTGCTTCTTGTTCTGCGGCATTATACAAGGTGGCGTGAACAACGGCGGTGCGACGTTCGGTGTGCTTGAGCCGAGACGGCCATGGAATAATGAATATCATCAGGTTTTCTTGCGTGGGGTTGTCCAACGATGTCTTTCGAGTTCCATATCAATATTGCCTCTGTTTTGGGAGTGGGGTCTTCCTATGTTCGGGAGAAGCTTGTGCCGGATACCTACCATCCTCCTTGGATCTGGACGGGGCGTTTCGCGAGGGAATGGTGAGCTGAAGACGTCCCAAGATGGCTAGAAGAAGTGGTCGTGGTCGCCGTCGTCGTCGTCGTCGTCGTCGTGGTCGTCGTCATCGTCTTCGTCGCCGCCGCCGTCGCCGTCGTCGTCGTCGGCGTCGTCCCCGCCGCCGTCGGTGCTGCCGGCGGCGTCGTCGTCGTCGGTTCCCCCATTGTCCGTTTCAGCCGCGGTGGGCCCCAGGAGGCTCCAGAGTGACGGAAATGGTCAAAAGTCTCTTCGACTATCGAAGTTCGATCCCCGAGGTTCGATCCTCGACGTGACCTCCCCCTCTGAAAATCGAGGAAATCCGCGCGAATCGTAAGAAATGGAAGCGTAAGAAATGGAGTTTCCCTGGAGGAACCTCCGCTCGGTGCGGATACGGGCGGAAACGTCAGGAATGGAGTTCTCCCGGGGCCTCTAGAAGAGAGGGAGTCTGTGGGAGTAATGGGCACACCAGGAGGTTAGCCGCCAGCCCGTGCAGCTCCAGGGGGGGGTTCGGGGACAAGGACGACGGGATTTGGAAACCAGAGGGGGGGGGCGGAGGAGGAGGAGGAGGAGCACCATTTGGGCCCGGGAGGGGGGGCGGGCAGGAAAGCAGGAGGAGGCGCAAGAGGGGCGCAGGAGGGGCAAGAGTGGCAGCAGCAGAACGACGCTGGAGGCGCAGGATCTGAAGACAGCCTGAGGATAGCCCCAGAGGCGTCCAAGATGGCCGAAAGGCGACCGAACACAGTCGAAAGACAACGCCAGAGGCTTTCAAAACGGTCCACGAGGCTCACAGTATTGGTCTATGACAGAGCCTTGCTGGTGCCGTGGGTGAGGTAGCGCGCGCGAGTCGGCGGATTTGTGTGCCACTTTTTGGGCAGAAGGCGTTCCAAGTTGCGCATGGGCTAGTCCAGGGCAAGGTTCCCGACGTGCATAACAGCCAGGCATGGCGGAGAGGCAGGGTGAGACGGCGGATAAAGGGATGCGAACGGGCATGCGGCTGGGGCAACTTGGGTGCAAGGTCAGTTGTGGCGTGTGCCGACCAAGAAGCAGCGCCACTCACAGTGGACCTCGTTGTCGGACTGCCAAGCCATTTGCCAAGCGCATATGGCCAAGAATCGCTCTAGATTCGAGAAAGACATCATATGAGGACGGCTGTGCATTGAGTCGCACAAGGTGGGCTCAGATTGTTCTGCGGCCTGTGCCGGCATGGTTCCTGGCCTCTGTGCGACGAGCCAATGCCCACCCGCAGTGGGGGTCCTGAAGAGGTACGCTCCAATGTGAAACGCAGCCTGAGGACAGGAGAAGCCAGTGAACGGGTCTTGCAGACGTTCTTGAATTTCTCCGGGGGTCATTGGGAGCACGGCAAGATCGACGTTGGTGAAGTTGGCGTGGGGCACCGCGAAGTCGCAATTGCTTCCAAGGGGTCCATGAGATTCCCTCGGCGGTCACCGGTGCGCACGGACAAGGCCGTCCGCTCGAAGTGTTATCTAGAGACGGGTGAAAAGGTCATGTTGTGCGAGTGCATGGTGCAGGACACAGCCGCATGGTTGAACGCGTGGAGCCCGCACGTGCTTCCCGTCTGCTTTCTGGCGCTTGTAATGGCACCCGTTCCCGGGGAGTTGAACCACGACGGTGCCGTTGGGTAGGGGGGTAATGGCGTCGGTTGGGGCAGGTCGGTGTCGATGTGCATCTGCCATCTCGGTGTCGGCGGTACGGCTGGCGTCGGCGTGCCCTGTGACGTTCCCACGGGATGGTCACGGCCCTTGGGTGCAGGTAGTAGCGGAGGGGGCATCGGGTCTGCAGGTGTAGTCTTCCTGGATTTCGTGGGAGGCGGGGCGTCGTTGGTGCCTTCCGTCGAAGAGGAGCTAGTCTTGTGCTTTTTGAGGTCGCCCGTGGGTGTGAGCGTCTGCGGTTGATGTCGTTTGTGGGGCGTGGGTTTGGTAGGTGTTGTTGCGTCGTCAGCGGGGTCTGGGGCTGCGGTCGGGCGCATCGCGGCGAAGGTCGTGCATTGGCGTTTCGTGGCGTGTCCGACGCCAGGGTCGGTCTTGGGAGCGGTAAGGTTCGTGGGCCTCGTGTTGGGTGGTGGGGGTGGCCGCTGCGCTTGCGCGGTGGGGTGGGCGTCGGGTTGATCGTTGGGGGAGGCAGTGTCCTCTTCCAAGGGATGGGATGGTCGGAGTTGGTTGGCGTGGGTGGTGGGCATCTTGGAGCACGCTTCGTCCCAGGCCTTAGCGTCGTAGATGCAATGTCGGTCAGTAGGCGAAAGTTTCGTAGCTAGAGGTGCGTGCTCCCAAATTGGGAAGATCTTTAGCGCGCGACGCGCGGTTTCAATGGAGGGCTTCGTTCTCGCAGCACGGCGTTCTAATTCATCGAGACATGCCGCCAAGTAGTCAGGAGGGCCTTCCTCAAACCAATGCCAATCGAATTCGTTGCCGTCGGCGTCGGGCTCAGGCAAGCGGGGGAAGTTTTCGAACAGGGACCGCGATAAGCGCTGAGATCTTCCGAGAATCATGTACAGGTGCTGCTTGTATTCGGGGTCACTCATATAGTCGGGCTTGCGCAAGTCGATGGTGTGACCGATGGGTTGTCCGCTGGGCTCGCGGACGGTTTTGCCTTGCATGCTCTGAAATGTTCCGACGCGTTCTGGCGCGGTGGGAAGTTGGCATCGGGTCATGTGGACGTCGTGTTTCTGGAGTCTGTGCGTTGGCATGGCGCGTGGGTGGTTCACCGTGGCGCGGACCTGCCATTGGAAAGTCCACGTGTCATGTGTTGGTTCTAGATGCCACACGCCAGGCTTCTTCAGACCGGTGTAATCCTCTGTGGCGTCGTCAGCGCGGAACTCCACATAACGCGGCAAGCGGTCCAGGAGGACCCAACCTGTTTGCCAGCAAGGGTGGTCCGGAGGAGGGCGTCGTGGACGTCCGCGGGCGATGCCCCTGCCAAAGGCCTCCTCATCGTGGAAAGCAATGCCGACGATTTCTCCAGGCGCTTCCTGGACGAGCTCTGGCGCTAATATTTTCTTTGTGAGCTTCGCCCGCATGCCGAGATACAAAGGTCCGCCAGCCACTGGTGTTCCGCGGCCACGCGGCGCTGCAAACTTGATGATGTCTGGGCGCTCGTTCTACCGCTTGGGCTTGTCAGTGGAGGAGGGGTCGGTGCGGGGGTCCGCTCACTGCGTGTGCGTGTGAGCGTGGGGGTGCTTTGGGAAGAGCTCGCTTGCGGCGGGATGAAGATGTAGGTTTCGGAAAGGAGAGACACGGTTTGATGAACTTCCCCTGGCGTGGGACTTGGGGGCGGCGGACGGCGGCAGCCGTTTGAAGAGCATACCCATGAGTCCTGGAGTCTTGGAGCTCATGTTTGCCACTTGGAGTGCGTCCGTGTACATGTCTGGACGTGACCTGTACACGGCCTGGTGCGGGATGTCGACAGCTTGGACGTAATAGAGTAGCTGTCCGCAAGGCTGGAGGTAGCGATGTACGCGGTCGCAGACGGCGGGCAGCCAGAGCGCTCCTCGAAGCGTGTCACTGGAGAAGAGTCGGTTGCATAGTGCCGGGGGGCAGCCCCAGCGAATGCACTGCGGCGACCCTCTGGTAGAGTTGCGCGAAGCGACTGGGCCTCCACTTAAGGGGGCAGACAGTGCAGCCCACAGTTGTTGTTTACGGCCAACGGTCTCCCAGTTGATGGCGGAGTGGTACCCTTGGGCGAAGAAGCCAGGCATGGCAGTGGGAGCGCCGGACTCGTCGTGCAGAATGTAGGACGGGTCGGCACGCTGGTCGACGTCGTGATGCAATACGCATCGAGCGGCGAGTTGCTCCTTCAGGGAGGGCGGGAGTTTTTGCCCCCCAGGTGTGCGCATGATCTTCAGGATTTCTGGTAAGGGATCCCCTGGCGCGAAACGGTGGCACCCGTGGAAGAGGATAACTGACTCCGAGAGCCTATCAAAGATGTCCCAGCCTTCTTTGTCGAGGCGCTCCTTCTCAATGCGCTGGTCTTTGTCCATGCCGTCGTAAGTGGGAGCGCGGGGCATGTGTATTGCAGTGCCGCGCAGAAATGTCTGCAGTAGCGAATGCGTTCGGACGGGGTTCAGTTGCATGAAGTCCCCCATGACGATCTGCGCGAGTACGTTCCCGAAAGTTGTATCCGTGAACGACGCAGGGTCAAGGTTGTGGGAGCCGCGGCGTCCCCAATCCGCTCTTGCGTTAAGGACAGTCAACAGCTGAGGATCAGCTAAGCTCGCCTCGTCGATCATGGCCAATACGAGCTGGCCCGAAAGGTGTCGCATTTTCTCCTGGGCTTGTCTGGAAGGGCGCTTTCGGGTGAGAGTCTGCTGGCGAGTCAGGCCTGCCATGAAATGGAAAGTGGCGCCACCAATGAGCCTCGCAGCGCTGTTCTGGGCCGCGAACCCGCGGGTGCAACCGGGGAAGAAGTGATCATATACAGGTAGAACAACTTGAGTCATGAAAAAGGTTTTGCCGGATCCTCCAGGGCCGCGCAGGAAGACGCGCTGCACGAGTCTGGTGGGAACGTCCATGAGGAGCTGCCGTCTGCCAGCGCTTGTTCGGAATTCGGCAAGCTGTCCGCGGCCTGCTGCAAAGTCCCACAGCGCTTGGAGCGGTGATATACAGAAGAGCGTGGCCTCGTATTGATCTTGAGGAATGCGGTAGGTGTCGGTATGCCCGACGCGGTGGGGCAGTCGCTCAGCCATCAGCTTTCGCGCGCACATGGCGGGGGAGCAGCCCCGGGGCGTGTCTGGGAGGAACGCTGCCTCCAAAGGAGTCTCGTCGTCGTCGTCGGGGATCTCGGCGTGGCCATGTTCAGGTGGTGCGACGCGTGCCTCCCGTTCTTCTTGGGCGGCGCGCTCTTCTCGCAAGCGTCGTTGCCTGTGTGAGTTGGGGGGAGGGCATCGTTGCGGGTATTGCGAGAGGAGAATCGGGGGGGATTACGAGTTCAAAGGCAGTGGAGGTGCGGAAGGAGGGAAAGACTTGAAGAAGGAGCGGGGAGAAATATGGTAGGGAGGGCGCGGAGCCTCTGCATGGCGAGGTTGTCTGCGGCAGGTGTGTGCTGCGACCCAGCCCGAAGAGTAGGGGTTGTAGTCCGAGGCTCGCGGAGGTGCTCGTAGAGGTGGGCCTTTGCGTTGAGGAACTCCTGGATGCGGACAAATTTGTCGCCCGACCGTTTGTCCAATTTTCCAGCAGAGAGATGTCGGTGCACGACGTCCAGCACGTCGGAGTCACGTACACGCACGTGTGGTTTGTATTGGACTCCGGTCGGGGTGTCGCGCTCGGTGCCGTCGTCGCATTCGGGGTCTGCGCCAGCGGGGTCTCCGATGTCGCCCACGTCGGCCCTGGCGGCCTGCAAGCCAAGGTGCGCGTCATCATCAACGAAAGCTCCTTTGTGCAATAGTGCAGGTCGTGGCCGTTTCCGGGCCTCGGCCATGAAGTTTTAGTTAGCGCTGCTTTCGACCGTAATTAGCGCGAAGAACTCTTTCGGCGTAAGTTGTTCGTCGTGCACGCCGAAAGAGGTGAAGGGTGCAGTGCTTGCTGAGTCCTGGGTGGGGTCAGCTACCTGTGCGCGGGTGTTGGCGAGGCCGGGGGTGTTGCTGAATCGTAAGGCTTCGGCGTTGTAGTCGATGACGTCGGAGACGAAGCCGAGAATTCTCCGAGCGACGTCGGGTGGCAACGGCCGGAGGAAGCCTGCGGGCTGGCCGTCGTGCTGGGCGTGGTGCGTCCGAACGAAAAGCTTCCTCGAGGACGGAACGCGTGCACCGGCAATGCGTGGTGCTCTGCAATGCAGCGCGCCTCCCCCGGACCATGGTCCAACGTAGCAGTGCCGGTACGCTCCACAAAGCCACGGGATCAACCAGTCGTGGACCATGCAGTGAGTTTGGGCCCCGTCGACCATCCATGACCGAAGGGCCGTGGCATCGAGAAGAGTAGGAACACGGCGAGCACGCTGTAGTTTGGCATCGGCGCGTTGGGCCAGTGTGATTTGTTCAGCTTCGAAAGCTCGCCACGGTTCCAGGAAGCGGTCCATGCCTTTGCGCGGGGTTGCCGCACGTGTCGGTCGAGTGCGGCCGTGCAGGGTGTCAGTCTTGGCGGAGGTTGCATGAGCGAGGTAACGGCTAGAATGAGCAGCAGGACTTGTGCAGCACTCCTTGTTTTGGCGCCTCGTTGGTCTGAACAAGGTTTGCTGCATCATCGCATGGGTGGAAGCGTCGGAAGCCTGCGTAGGCAAGGTGATACCATGTAGGTACGGTGTCCGCGGCGATTCCAGAAGAGTCTGTACAGTAGTCGCCGCTTTGCAGTAGTGGGCCTCGAAGGGGAAGTGCTTGATGCCGCGTAGCTCTGCTTCAGCGCGTGGGCAGACGTGGACGTACATGGCATTATGGTAGTACCCCATGCCGGCAAAAGGTTCTAAGGAGCCTCGGCGCAACCAATCATCGTAGAACGCATCCGTGGACAGGCGCGCTGCGGGGTCTTCCGCTGGGGTGGCGTTGGTGGCCGCGGTCGGGGGACGCGCCTCGGGAAGGGGAGGGGGGGTCGGCGCAGGACGCAACAGCTGGATGTTGGACAACTTGTGGTGGGTTTCAGGTGGTGCGTCGGCGGCTCCAGTCTCCAATTGCCTCAGGGTTTCCCGAGCGGACCAGACCCGGCGTTTCATCATGACTCGCCAGTGCTTGTGTGTTCGGATAGTTTCCCGTCCTGTTAAAAGTTGGAGAGCCATCAAACAGCATCCCTTCATGATGGCATGGTTCGCCGAGGACCAGAGTCGGATGAGGCGTCGGCGTGCCTCATTCTGCGAGCTTGATAGGGGCGTCGGGCCTGCGTGTGCGGTTGCCACCAGAGCGCCAGGTCTGCAGTCTGCGTTGTGGACGGCACCCTTCTGCAGGTAAGCTGTCATAGCTGCGGTGTCGTGCTCTTTTTTCATCTGTGCCTCGAGCTGTTCCATGCCGTGCGTGAGATGCTGCAGAAGAGGCCCACATGTCATGTTGGGCTTCGTGTTGTAGTCGCAAGTGTAGAAGCTCGTCTGGATCCCACTGCGGATGGACTCGACCACTGAGTAAACGAGGTTGGTGCGGATAGCCAGTGCCTCTGAGCTGAGGACAGCGTCCCCGACGCGGCGTCGTTCAGCAGCGCCGTGTCTCGCACAGGAGACGAAGCACGTCTGCTTGCAGCAGAGCAGGAGCATTGTTGTCGTCGGCGGCGGTCCCAAGAACGAGGATACCACCCGATGGGCGGCAGCATCGGCGTACCGTCCGTTGGTGGCATGGTGAAATCGGCCGACCTCCGGTAAAAGGAGATGGGGAGTGTGAGGGTCCTGGCGACCCGAAGGTGAGTTCCGAGAGAGCCCAAGATGGCCTCGCCCTCAGAAGGCTCGCAGGGAGGATATGCGACTGAGAGGAAAGCAACCAAGCTGATCCCTACAGGGAACTTTGCGTCGATTCCCTGGGTGTCCGTTTGGGCGAAGTGGGTTCCCAGTGGAAGGCCTCATGAGGGTTCTGGTGGGTGCCTTTAGAGTCCCTTGGTGGCCTTCGGGGTGAGCTCAGCACGTTGCCATGCGAGTCTCAAAATGAGCACAGCACGGCAGCATTGGAGGCATCTTTGGTACTGAAGCCGTGCGAGGTGAGCTCAGCACGCGACCATGCGAGCCACTGGCTTTGGAAAGGGCTCGCGTGTGGAACGAAGTGAAAGGAACGCGAAGTAGAGGTTCGAGCTTCTACAGTGTGCATTGAAAGGCGGATCCAAGACGGCGTAAAGGCGGCTCCAAGAAGGTGGCGTCCGAGAAAGCTTAAGATAGCCTCGTCCTCAGAGGGGTCGTCGGGGTGATATGCGAATCAGAGAAAAGCCAAGAAGTGGAGCCCTGGACGAGCTTTTAGTCGGTTCCCTGGTTGTCCGTTTGGGCCAAGTGTGTCCTCAATGGAAGGCTTCATGAGGGTTCCGGTGCGTGTCTTCGGAGTCCCTTGCGGGCCGTCGGGGTGAGCTGAGCACGTTGCCCTGCGAGCCTCGAAATGAGCACAGCACGGCATCATTCGAGGCATGTGAAGTAATTGAAACACGGAACCAAGATGGCGTGAAGACGGCTCCAAGAAGGTGGGGTGCGAGAAAGCTTAAGATGGCCCCGCCCTCAGAGTGCTCGTAGGGGCGAGATGCGAATCAGAGAACAGCCAAGATGTGGACCCCTGGAGGAACTCTGTGTCGGTTCCCTGGTTGTCCGTTTGGGCCAAGTGGGTTCCCAGTGTGAGGCCTCATAACGGTTCCAGTGAGTGTCTTCAGAGTCCTTGGTGGCCTTCGGGGTGAGCTCAGCACGTTGCCATGCGAGCCTCGCAGGGAACACAGCACGGCATCATTCGAGGCATATGAAGTAATCGTAATTCAAAGGCGGATCGAAGGCGACGGGAAGACGGCTCCAAGAAGGTGGGGCCCGAGAATGGTTAAGATAGCCTCGCCCTGCGAGGGCCCGTAGGGGTGAGATGCGAATCAGAGAAAAACCAAGAGGTGGACCTGACAAGGAACATAGCGTCGGTTCCCTCATTGTCTGTTTGCGCCAAGTGGGTTCCGAGGAAGCTTAAGATAGCCTCGTCCTTAGAGGGGTCGTCGGGGTGATATGCGAATCAGAGAAAAGCCAAGAAGTGGAGCCCTGGAGGAGCTTTTTGTCGGTTCCCTGGTTGTCCGTTTGGGCCAAGTGTGTTCTCAATGGAAGGCTTCATGAGGGTTCCGGTGCGTGTCTTCGGAGTCCCTTGGGGGCCGTCGGGGCGAGTTGAGCACGTTGCCCTGCCGTCCTCGAAATGAGCACAGCACGGCATCATTCGAGGCGTGTGAAGTAATTGACAGACGGAACCAAGATGGCGTGAAGACGGCTCCAAGAAGGCGGGGTGCGAGAAAGCTTAAGATGGCCCCGCCCTCAGAGTGCTCGTAGGGGTGAGATGCGAATCAGAGAACGGCCAAGAAGTGGACCCCTGGAGGAACTTTGCGTCGGTTCCCTGGTTGTCCGCTTGGGCCAAGCGGGTTCCCAGTGGGAGGCCTCATAAGGGTTCCAGTGCGTGTCTTCAGAGTCCTTGGTGGCTTTTGGGGTGAGCTCAGCACGTTGCCATGCGAGCCTCGAAGTAAGCACAGCAAGTCATCATTCGAACCATTTGACATACTGAAGCCGTGCGAGGTGAGCTCAGCACGCCACCATGCGAGCCACCAGCTCTGCAGAAGCTGTGCGTGTGAAAGGGAGTGGAAGGAAAGCGAAGAAGAGAGCCGTTACATAATGCATTGGAAGACGGGCCCAAGACGGCGTGAAGACGGCTCGGAGCCTTTCGGATAGGAATTTCAAGCTACGCAGACCATCGCGGTGCATGTGCAGGATGGGTGGAAGTCCTGCTCGCTTAGTTAGCGGGGTATCCGGCCGAAGGTAATCCTCGGAGTTGTCGTACTCATACCCGTCCGTGAGGGTGCGGCGACAATCCTGGTAATCCAAATTCCCTCTGTGCGCAACCTTTCCTGCCATTGTCGTGCTGCCCTCTCTGGGGTTGAACCGCACTGTATTGATGCGCCCACGGCGTGTCTGCCTGTCGTCGGGTTCGACGCTGGCACCAAGGGAGCCATCGGTGAACAATCCAGTGTCGGCCACGATAGGCATGGACTGAGTGTCTATAGGAGGCTGGCCACGTACTCGTGGCAGCTGTGGCTCCTTTCCCACGCGGGCCAGTAGCCGTTCTACAATCCGCTCCTTGGCCTCACCTTGACTGGGCTGTCGGTGGTGGACGGCGGCCAGAGTCTGACGAAGTGCACGAATCCGAAACGGCAGTGTTGAGGCTTGCGAGAGATGCCATCCTCTATGTACTTGAAGCATGTGTCATGGTGCTGATGGATGCGGCCGCTGATGCTGCTGATGTTCCAGTGATCTTCTGCGAATGCAGCCGCATAAGCCGCAGCTTCGGCCTGCGTAGTCGCATCGTCGTGGGTGGCGGTCGCGAAGACCTGAGACCTCGCCGCGCAGCCGACGCATGGGCACGATGGTTGCGTTTCTGGGAGGATGCGGTAGTGCGGGAGCTTTGAAAGTGTCGCGCCTGTCAAAGGAAGGGCGCGTTCTCGAACTGGGGTGCCTGTGGTCGCGTCGTGCGGCGTCTGTAGGTAGCGTAGGACATGATGGTCGACGAAGGCGGGCGCTGGAGGAACCAGAAGTCGTCGCCTGGTAGGGCCCTCTCGGTCGCCCTCGAGGTCGCCGTCGAATGTGCCCTCGCGCTGCCACCTCTCAAGGTAAGGGGTGCTTTTGAGGGGTGGAGCCTCTGAGGCGTGGTCCACGAAGTGCAGTGGGACAGTAGCGGAAGATGTAATCTGTAAGGCCTCGACGGCTTGGTGCACAGCGCGCTGCCAACGTTGCAGAGTCGATCGCGCCTCGGCTGTGTCTTTGCGGAGGACGGAGCGCAACCATGATTGAGACGTTCGGTTGACGAAGTGGAACACCATGTGGGAATGCGTGCTCAGGCGCGCTTGATCCTCGATGGGGCCGCTCAACGATGCAATCATGTTCATCCCGCCTCCCACGGCGGAAGCTGCGTAACCGTCAGGAAAGACGACTCCGTTGGCTGTCCCATTGTGCTGGAGCAACTCGTCGAAGGGCCCAGTTCCCAAGATATGTTCACAGAACAATCGTTTGCTGAACCGCGGACCCGGTACTGTCGGGCGCTCGGTGGCTTAGTGCAGACGGAGGAGGTGATAACGGCGAGGTGTAGGGAGGCCAAGGCGGAGGGGGCAATGAGGGGGCCAGGGTGGCGCTCGAAGGAGGTGGTTGGTGGGCTAGGTATTCCACGCGCTGGCCGTCTCCCGGCCTGCGGCCGAGTCGGCGCAGGGGTGAGCAGGGGTGGGGGGGCCGGGGAAGCCGCAGCCAGCGCTGTTTGACAGACGTGTTTGGGAATCGGCGATGCGGAGGGGGTCGGCGGAAGGTGCCGGAAGCTCGGAGATAATGAAGAACCTCGCTTGCGCAACAGGGTCTTTGGCGATTATTTCTAGCATCCTTTGCGCTGTTGGCATCGTTGGGTTCTCGTCGAGGAGAGAGATGGAATACCTTTCCGTGGCGCCGTCGTCATCGAGTCATGGAAGGGGAGGGGGCCTGACAACTGCTGAAGTGCGTGGAGGGTGGGCGTGGAGACGCTGGGGAGGAAAGTTTCTGGCAGGGAAGGCTTCCAGTTTTTCAGCGGTGCGGAGATGTGAGAGACATGGGGGAGAACCTAGGATGGGGGAGAGGGAGGGGCGTCTTTGAGCAGAAGTCGGTCCTCCGCTGGTGTGGTTGAGGGAACCGGCATGCAGGATCACCGCTAAAGGGTTCCGGGTGTCCGCAACGTTCGGGGTGAGGAAGCCTCCTATGCCACCGAATCGGAGCATGTCCCCCATCTGCTCGTGGCGAAGCTGTTGACGAGCACCCTCGGAACCGACAACGTCGCTGCTGAAGAAGAGGAGGTTGCGTACGACCTCCCGCAACGAGGCGGGAGCGTTGTCAGAAAGCAAGCACTCACGGAATCCGGCTCTATCACCCATGGAGTCGAAAGCGGATCGGAGCTGGGTTCCCGTGGCCTGGCAGACGAGGTTGACGCTGGTTTGGAAACCTCTTCGTCGTGCGTGGGCTCCGGCTTTGCGCGTGAGCTCCATCCTGCGCCAGGAGTCGTACAGGACGCATAGGAAGTCGAGATCGGCGCCCCAGCGTGGTTGGGCTGGTGGGACGAACGGCGTGGTTCCTCTGGCGCATTGCGCACACGGTCGAGCGCCGCGCTTTACAAGAGGGCAGTCACGTGGCAAAGTTTCTTGGACCTGATAGCGGAGCTCAGCACGTAGCAGGAGCATGCGACACCATTGCTGGAAAGACAACGGGCGGCGTCGGTCGATGCCGTAGACGCCATCCCCGTACGGAAACAGGTGGGGAAAGGCTTTTTGCCAAAATTCTTTGTCGTACATGGAGAGGGGCCGTTTGCTTGTAGGAATGACCCAAGTTCCGTCAGGGTGTTGCCGGGCGGCAGGCTCTCGGCTTTCTGCCGCTTCCATAGCCTGTAAAGTGCTGTCCAACTGCTTGCGGTATTCGTCAGAATTCAGGTATTTTGCCAAGGCCTGCAAAGACTCAATCTCGGTGGCGACGTCGGTTGTGGGTGCATCTGTGGAAAGTTTGGAGGATAAGGATCTCGAGCTTGGCGGCGAACTCGCAAGCTGCTCGGTCAGCGTCCAGCGCACCCGTGGAGAAGTCGGTTGCGGCGCAGTGGAGGTTGACGTCGTCGGAGTCGGGGTGAAGTTCGTCGGTGGTCTCTGCGCGTACAGGCGGTGGTGCGGTGTCGGGGTCGACGTGGGGCGTCGGTCTGGCGGTAGGGTCTTCCATGGCTCTCCCGTCCTCTGTGATGATGCTTTCTGGCACGGGGACTTCGGGTGCGTCGAGCGTGGCAGGTCCAGGGATGAGGTGCGGCGTATGTGTGGTGGCCTCTACGCGGGTGGCTTGTTGGAGAACCTCTGCGCAGCTGTGTCCTGCTTCTTGGAGTCGTCGTGCGGCTTCATTCTCGTCAATGTCGAGTGCGTGGTAAGCCTCCGAGTGCGCCACGCAGAAACGCACTGCCGTCATGTATGCTTCTCGAGGGACTTCAGCCCACGTAGCTTTATCCAAGTCGTCTACGGATGCGCCGGCAAGTGCGATGGAGAGGCCGTCGGCGAAGAACTGCTGAGAAACCTCGTGTTCGACAGGTAGGGCTTGTGTCACGAGCTCTTTGGCGTAAGCCTGCGGGAAGCAAATTGAATTGCTACGCAACCCCTTCTGCTTCGTGCGGGGATCTGCCTTCTTTGTCTTCTCGGCGATTATTTTCCGAACGAGCATGCGGGCGAGGGCGAGCATGGCGAACGTCATGGGGGACAGCTTCGCACCGTTTTTCCGGAATGCGACAGGTTCTCGCAATATGAGGTTGTCGTTAGCCAGAGCGTACCGAGGGAGGAGGGGCGTTTTCTTGGAGAGGTCGAGCCTGCAGCTAAGGCACGTGGGTATGGAGGGGAAGCGACCCTCGGAGTCCGGCTGCAGCGTGTTGTCCGGGAGCAGGCCGGGGCCACCGTCCATGGAGACAGGGATCGCTGTGGTGTCCAGTATCCAACGGCAGGCAGTGCCGTCGGAAGCCGTGGCCCAAGGGTGCACGACGCTTGTGCCGTGAACCTCTGCTCGGGGCAGGGTGTGGTGGCCCCCTGATGATTCGGGAGCCCGCCATCGGTCCATGTAGGCATCTGCTGAGAGGAGGTCGTTGAGTTTCCGTGCGCGAGAGTGCACCTGGGCGGAGCCGCGTTGGACTTCACCATCATCGCCGTCGTAATCCTCGTCGAGGTCCGGGCGAGGCCCGTTTGTAGAGCCTTCGGCGGGCCGCGGGTCGAACAGCTCGAACTCTTCGAGGTCTTCCTTCCAGAATATCATGGCGCACACAGCGCAGCTGGATAGACCCCGCTCTTGGCCGTTGTGTAGTGGAAGGTCGTGGTCGATCTTGTGCGTTCCAGGGTAGCTGTGCGTCTGATGGCGTGCGTGCGCGCTGACGGCACGTCTGACTTCTTGTCCTGCGACAGGAAACGGGCCGTCACGCTCCTCGTAGTAGAAAACTCGCTTTCTGTACTCTTCCTCGAGGCGCACGGCCTCGAGTCCGGCAACGCTGCAGTGAGCCTCGGGCAGGTGCTCGGTGAGGCCGCCATCCCCGAGTGGGGGGAGCGCGGGGAGCGAGTAAACCGAGACAAACAGCTACAAATCGGAGGGCATGTGCGTAGAAGGGGTGCGTCGCAGAAAGCAGGAGGGGGGTAATGAAGAGGCCTTGTGTATTTAGTGGGTGAGGTGGGCTTGCAGATAACACGAGGCGTGCAGGCGAGGGGAGGGCAGGAGTGGTACGAATGGAGTTGTGGCGGGGGGGTGGGGGGAAGCGGAGAAAGCCACGCGCGTGCTGCATAACGAATCCTTGGAATCGCAGCCATGACCACAGAGGTAGCACGCGACGGGGGCGCCACAGAGTGGTAGGCGAGAGAAGGAATGCCGAGTGCCGTGGTCACGCAGGAGGTGGGCTGGAAGGTAGGAGTCGCAGATCGCCGTCTCAGTCCAGATATCGCGGCCCAGCTGCCCTTCCCATTGCCGAATCTCCTCTTCGGAGAGCTGGGCTCGGAAGAGAACCTTGCGGTTCAGAGCTGGGTGGAATCTGTGCTGGTCGCCAAACCGAGCCTGTCGGGTGACTGCCAGTTGACGCGCCAGCTCCGCTTCATTGTATGCTTGATTTTGTCCCCGGTGGGTTCGAGCAGCAGGTAGCCTATGGTTCGCGTCTTTGAATGCGACAACATCGTCGAGCAAAGTGTCCTCTTCCCAGTCGAATGTCTCGGAGGTGTCGGGCAAGGAGTTCAAGAGGTCCACGGTGGTTTGCCACGCAGCACGCTCTTCTGGGGATAGTGGCGTCCTGGGTGTCCAAGATGAACCCATTCGGGGGATCTTCGTGCGGGCAGCAAGGGCGTGATGTAGACATTTGCGAAGTAGACGCTCCTGTCGAAGGTGTGATTGGGGGGGGGCGACGGTGGTCGTTGATGAAGTTGCGCAGTGCAATGGCCAAGTCTGTTTGGGAAAGCCTCGCGTACGTAGCTTCGTATATGAGGTCAGACCGGGAGGAATCCCGGGAAGACGTAGAGGATAAGCGGAGGGCGCTCCGGGCAGCCTCCTGGTGCAGAGTGTCGTAGGGGCATGTCCGTAAGGCTTGCAAATCGCCCGCTGTAATCGGCAGGGTGACGTAGAGCTCGGTGTCTGCAAGGATTTGTTTCGCACGTTGCCGACGATGTCTTCCCAGGTCGGCGGAGTCAATGTCATAGGCGAGGCACCGCGCGTCGAGGGCGGGGTCGAGCGCAACGTCGCTGTGCGTGGACTGCAAAGGGCAAGTGTCGAGAGCGAGCTGGAGTAAGGAAGGCCAGACGTCTGGATGTTGCTTAGCCCACTGCACGACGGCGGAGAGGCGGAGAGGTTGTTCCCAAATTGGGATGCGCAGCAGCAGGTCAACCTGATGAACGATCTTCTCGATGTACTCCTGTACGTGAGCGGCACAGAGTTGCTTGTCGAAGGGTAGGCCGAGCGCTATGCACCAGGCTGTGATAGTGACAGGGGCGTCAGCGCGGGAGGTGTGGAGTTTCCACGTGGGCAGCCAGGCGCGCAAGTGTCGTTCCCAATCTTCCGGATGCTGGCGAGCCCACTGCTTGATGAAAGCCGCGTCGAAGTGGTGGGGCCACTGAGGCTCCGCTCGCAGTATGGCAGTTGCGTCGACGATTTGGTGGATGCACTGGGGCCTCAGATCGTTTCGGAAGCCTTTGAACGGAATGAGGAGGGCTGCGCACCAGTCCTCGATCGTAACCTCGTCGGGGCCTCTCTGCTTTCTCGCGGGTTTCCAGACGGACAGTCCGCGTCGTAACTGTGTCTCCCAAGTGGGGGGTGCATTGTGGGCCCAGTCTTGGATGAATGCGCGGGTGAGGAGAGGTGGCCACTGAGGCCCAGGCGGGTCGGGAGGGCCTGGAGGCTCGGCGTGCGTGGCAGGGGCACTGTATATCTTAGCGGCGGCTGCGACGATGCAGTCCGTCAGGCGTTGTCGGTGAGTCTCGTCGTAGCTGTGAAGAGGAATGTTCAGAGCGACGCACCAGTCTTCGACGGAGGTGTCCTTGGGTCCTCGCCGGTGGGATGCCATGGGGCACGTGGAGAGGGTGTGTCGCAATTTGAGTTCCCAATCAGACGTGTGCCGTCGCGCCCATGCGCGCATGAAACTGGTGGTGATGTCGGACGGCCATGCTTGCACGAGCGACCGAGCTGCCGTGAGAATGCGTTGCACGTACTCGGAACGCAAGTCGTTGCGGAATCCTTTGAATGTGACGCCGAGGGCGATGCACCAATCTTCGAGTGTGATGTCCTTGCTGCCGTGCCGCTGTCTCTTTAAAGGGCCCCATGCCTGTAGGCCCGACTCCAGGGTCGCTTCCCAGGCGTTCCCTTGAGACGCGATCCATGTGGTGATGAAGTCGGTGGTGAGGTGGCGAGGCCATCTTGTTTGGGGCGTGCGTTCCGCAGGCGAGCTTGGTGGAAGTAGGCGCGCTGCTGTGAGGATCCGTTGCACGTACTCGGTGCGCAGGTCGTCGTTGTACCCCTTGAAGGGCACGCCCAAAGCGATGCACCAATCTTCGAGTGTGATGTCAGTGCTGCCGTTTCGCTGCTCTTTCGAGGGCTCCATGCTTGTAAGCCCGACTCCAGGGTCGCTTCCCAGGCGTCTCCTTGAGACGCAATCCATGTGGTGATGCAGTCGGTAGTGAGGTGTCGAGGCCATTTGGTTGGAGTCGTGCGTTCCGATGGCGAGCTTCGTGGAAGCAGGCGCGCTGCTGTGAGGAGCCGTTGCGCGTACTCGGAGCGCAAGTCATTGCGATACCCTCTGAAGGGCACTTCGAGGGCGATGCACCAGTCTTCCACGGTAATGGTGGTGAGGCCCTGACGCTGGGCTTTACGGGGCTTCCATGTTTGCAGACCCGTTGTCAGAGACGATTCCCAATTGTCGCCATGAGTCGCAATCCAATCCGAAATGAAGGCCTTGGTGAGTGTGCGCGGCCAACGCGTCGACGAAGGCATGTGTGCTCGGGGTATGGCGATGCAGGAATGTCGCCAGACGTGAAACACATTGCAGCAGGCCTTGGGTGCGCGCGCCCGGTCGGATCCAAGTGGCGACGGATCCTGGGGGCTCCAGGGGAGGCCATGGGGCCATGGGGCAACGTGAAAGTCATGTTGGGGGCATGTTGCACCGCAGTCCGGAGAGAAAGGTAGCGGGAGGGAAGATGGTGCGTCTTGGAGGTGAGCTGAGCACGCGACCATGCGAGGGACGAGGTGAGCTCAGCACGTTCCCATGCGAGCCACCACCGGCAGGCCGGAGAGAAAGGCAGCGGAGAAAAAGATAGTGCGTCTTGGAGGGGAGCTCAGCACGCGACCGTACGAGTGACGAGGTGAGCGCAGCACGGTCCCATGCGAGCCACCGGCGGGGGGGGGGTGTCGCGGGTGCACATGGCGGGCGAGGCAAGGGAGTCGGAGGGCCCTGGGAGGCCCCTGGCGGCCTCGGGTATGGTGAGGGGGTGTGTAGGGAACGTTTATAAGGAAAAGGGTACCAACAAAACGACGGCACGTGTTGGAGGTGGGGAGCGCACGCGACCAAGCGAGGCAGGACGTGAGCTCAGCACGTGTCCATGCGAGCCACATGGAAGGGAGGGGGGGAGCTCAGCACGCGACCATGTGAGTCACGAGGTAGGCTCAGCACGTTTCCATGCGGGCCACAGGAAGGGAGGGGGCGCGATGTCGCAGGACGGGCGAGAGGATGGAGTTTGGGGGATGTGGAGGTCCTGGGGGCTCTCGGGTTGTGCTGGAGGTTTTGTCGGGCACGTGTCTGACTGTATGAGGACTGAATTGGACGACCTGCGGCGTGAGTCTCCTGGGGTCCTCGGGTTTCGTGGGAGGTTGTGCCGGGCGCGTTTCTGAGGAGAAGGTGGCCCCAAAAAACGGCGGTACGTGTTGGAGGCGGGGTCTCTTCGGGCGGGGAGCCCGAACTGTCGGTCCCTGCCCCCCCTCTGGGGGCTCTCTTGAGGCGTTCCTGGGTCCTTCTGAAGCCGTCTTGGAAGGCTGCGAGACCCAGGGAAGGAAAGCAGAGGAT
Source organism: Prorocentrum cordatum (assembly GCA_963575745.1). NCBI lineage: Eukaryota > Dinophyceae > Prorocentrales > Prorocentraceae > Prorocentrum > Prorocentrum cordatum. Next base: position 131,334 of record CAUYUJ010020356.1, read on the forward strand.
GCCTACATGGTGCACTATGTTGGTTCCCTAGTTGTCCGTTTGGGCAGTTGGGTTCCGGCGGAAGGGTTCGTGAGGCTTGCTGGGGCCTTCTTCAGACTGTCGTGAGGGGCCTTCGGGGTGAGATTAGCGAGTTGCCATGCGCGAGGCGAAGTGGGCGCAGGACGGGGCCATGCGAGGCCTCAGAAGAACTCGGGTTTGGTCAGGTAGCGCGCTGGAAAGGGCGAAAAGAACGATTTGTGGGAGTTGGCCGAGAGGTGATTGGAACGAGATGCGAGACCCATGGAAATAAAGAAGAGGATGCCTTGATGGTGTATTATGTTGGTTCCGTGGTTGTCCGTTTGGGCAGTTGGGCTCCGAGACAGATTAGGTGAGCTCAGCACGCGACCATGCGAGCCACCGGGTTTGGAAAGGATGTGCGCAAGAAAAGATGACAGAAGGAACACGAGCGTGAGTGGAGCACGTTGCCACACAACGCAGTCTGGCGGACTGGTGGGGACTTGACTGGGGGACTTGTGGGAACTTGACATTTCGACTGGGGCTTTTCTGGCCAAGCTTCCTCAATGAAAAGGTATCCAAAAAAGGACGGTGCATCTCGGAGCGGATCTCAGGACGCCATCCTGGGGCCCTCTTGAGGCAGTGTCGGGGTCCGAGGCGAAGTGTGCAGAGGACGGGGCCATGCGAGGCCTTAGGGAAACTTTGGTTTGGTGAGGTAGCGCGCTGGACAGGGGAAACAGAACGCTTCGTGGGAGTTGGCCGAGAGGTGATTGGAAAGAGATGCGAGACCCACGGAACTAAAGAAGAGGATGCCTTGATGGTACACTATGTTGGTGCCCTGGTTGTCCGTTTGGGCAGTTGGGCTCGGAGACATAATAGGTGAGCTCAGCACGCGACCATGCGAGCCACCGGCTTTGGAAAGGATGTGCGCAAGAAAAGATGACAGCAGGCGCACGAGCGTGAGTTGAGCACGTTGCCCGTCAACGCTTTCTGGGGGACTTGTGGGAACTTGAAATTTCGACTGGGGCTTTTGTGGCGAAGCTTCCTGGATGAGAAGGTATCCAAAAAAGGACGGTGCATCTCGGAGCGGAGGTCAGGTCCTGGGGCCCTCTTGAGGCAATGGGCGCTGCTAGGGGCTTCCTGGAGGCTTCTGGGGGCTTCCTCGAGGCGTCTTGCGGCCACTATGTTGGTTCCCTGGTTGTCCGTTTGGGCAGTTGGGCTCGGAGACATAGTAGGTGAGCTCAGCACGCGACCGTGCGAGCCACCGGGTTTGGAAAGGATGCGCGCAAGAAAAGATGACAGAAGGCACACGAGCGTGAGTTGAGCACGTTGCCCGTCAACGCTTTCTGGGGGGCTTGTGGGAACTTGAAATTTCGACTGGGGCTTTTGTGGCGAAGCTTCCTGGATGAGAAGGTATCCAAAAAAGGACGGTGCATCTCGGAGCGGAGGTCAGGTCCTGGGGCCCTCTTGAGGCAGTGTCGGGGCCCTCTTGGGCGCTTCTAGGGGCTTCCTGGAGGCTTTGGGGGGCTTCCTGGGGGCGTCTTGCGGCCTCTTGGAGGCTCTTCGGGGCCTCCTGGGGGCCTCTTGGTGTCTCCTGGGGGTCTCTTCGGGAGGGGAGCCCGAAATGTCGGAACTAAAGAAGAGGATGCCTTGATGGTGCACTATGTTGGTTCCCTGGTTGTCCGTTTGGGCAGGTGGGCTCGGAGACATATTTGGTGAGCTCAGCACGCGACCATGCGAGCCACCAGGTTTGGAAAGGATGTGCGCAAGAAAAGATGACAGAAGGCACTTGGAGTCTCTGTGGGGCCTCCTGGGGGCCTCTTGGTGACTTCTGGGGGGAGCCCGAAATGCCGGAACTAAAGAAGAAGATGCCTTGATGGTGCACTATGTTGGTTCCCTGGTTGTCCGTTTGGGCAGTTGGGCTCGGAGACATATTAGGTGAGCTCAGCACGCGACCATGCGAGCCACCAGGTTCGGAAAGGATGTGCGCAAGAAAAGATGACAGAAGGCGCACGAGCGTGAGTTGAGCACGTTGCCCGTCAACGCTTTCTGGGGGACTTGCGGGAACTTGAAATTTCGACTGGGGCTTTTCTGGCCAAGCTTCTTGGATGAAAAGGTATCCAAAAAAGGGCGGTACATCTCGGAGCGGAGGTCAGGTCCTGGGGCCCTCTTGAGGCAGTGTCGGGGCCCTCTTGGGCGCTTCTGGGGGCTTCCTGGAGGCTTCTGGGGGCTTCCTGGAGGCGTCTTGAAGCCTCTTGGAGGCCTCTTCGGGGCCTCCTGGGGGTCTCTTCGGGCGGGGAGCCCGAAATGTCGGTGCCTGCCTCCCCCCTGGGGACTCTCTTGGGGCGTTCCTGGCACCTTCTGAGGCCGTCTTGGAGGCGACTTGGGCCGTCTTGGGTTTTTTTTTGGCCGTCTGGGCGCTCTCTTGGGAGCCGCTTACGCCGTCTTGGAGCGATCTTTGGGGCCTCTTGGGCCGTCTTGGAGTGCGGGAAGCCGAACAGGCGAGAACACGAAAAACGTCGAAAAACTTGTGGAAAAGTAATGAATTTTGACTCTTGGGGCTCTCCTGGGGAGCCTCTTGGAGGCCTCCTGGACCGTTTTGGGGGCTCCTTGGGCGTCTTGGGCCGATCTTTCGGCGACTCGAGGCCCTCTTGGACCGTCTTGTGGATCATCTTGGGGCCGTGCGTGCCTCCCGGAAGCGCGTCTACAAAAATGGTGCAGCATGGTGCCGTGTTCGGCCGTCTTCCGCCGGCGTTCCGCCCGTGGCCGGGGCCCTGTCCGGGGGGGTCCCCCCCCAGACCCCCCCAGGGGGACACGCAGCGGGAACCCCTCCGCCAGGTCGGGGAAAAATATTGCGTCCGCCGGGGGGGATCAAGAAGAATTATTTTTCAGTAGAGTTCAGCAGGGCTCAGTTGCGAGGGAGGTCCCAGGCGGGAGCGCCGCTCCCGGAGTAATGTGCGAGGAAGTCTCAGGCGGGAGCGCCTCCGCCTGAGTAAACTGCGAGGAAGTCCCGGGCGGGGGCGGGGGTCCTGAGTAAATGTGGAGGAAGTATCAGGCGGGAGCCGTTGTTGTTATAGTCCGGGGGGCCAACAACACAGTTGTTCAGTTGTGAGGGGCCCGAGAATGGTTAAGATAGCTTCGCCCGTCGAGGGCCCGTAGGGGTGAGATGCGAATCAGAGAAAAACCAAGAGGTGGACCTGACAAGGAACATAGCGTCGGTTCCCTCGTTGTCTGTTTGCGCCAAGTGGGTTCCGAGGAAGCTTAAGATAGCCTCGTCCTTAGAGGGGTCGTCGGGGTGATATGCGAATCAGAGAAAAGCCGAGAAGTGGAGCCCTGGAGGAGCTTTTTGTCGGTTCCCTGGTTGTCCGTTTGGGCCAAGTGTGTTCTCAATGGAAGGCTTCATGAGGGTTCCGGTGCGTGTCTTCGGAGTCCCTTGGGGGCCGTCGGGGTGAGTTGAGCACGTTGCCCTGCCGTCCTCGAAATGAGCACAGCACGGCATCATTCGAGGCGTGTGAAGTAATTGACAGACGGAACCAAGATGGCGTGAAGACGGCTCCAAGAAGGCGGGGTGCGAGAAAGCTTAAGATGGCCCCGCCCTCAGAGTGCTCGTAGGGGTGAGATGCGAATCAGAGAACGGCCAAGAAGTGGACCCCTGGAGGAACTTTGCGTCGGTTCCCTGGTTGTCCGCTTGGGCCAAGTGGGTTCCCAGTGGGAGGCCTCATAAGGGTTCCAGTGCGTGTCTTCAGAGTCCTTGGTGGCTTTTGGGGTGAGCTCAGCACGTTGCCATGCGAGCCTCGAAGTAAGCACAGCAAATCATCATTCGAACCATTTGACATACTGAAGCCGTGTGAGGTGAGCTCAGCACGCCACCATGCGAGCCACCAGCTCTGCAGAGGCTGCGCGCGTGAAAGGGAGTGGAAGGAAAGCGAAGAAGAGAGCCGTTACATAATGCATTGGAAGACGGGTCCAAGACGGCGTGAAGACGGCTCGGAGCCTTTCGGATAGGAATTTCAAGCTACGCAGACCATCGCGATGCATGTGCAGGATGGGTGGAAGTCCTGCTCGCTTAGTTAGCGGGGTATCCGGCCGAAGGTAATCCTCGGAGTTGTCGTACTCATACCCGTCCGTGAGGGTGCGGCGACAATCCTGGTAATCCAGATTCCCTCTGTGCGCAACCTTTCCTGCCATTGTCGTGCTGCCCTCTCTGGGGTTGAACCGCACTGTATTGATGCGCCCACGGCGTGCCTGTCTGTCGTCGGGTTCGACGCTGGCACCAAGGGAGCCATCGGTGAACAATCCAGTGTCGGCCAGGATAGGCATGGACTGAGTGTCTATAGGAGGCTGGCCACGTACTCGTGGCAGCTGTGGCTCCTTTCCCACGCGGGCCAGTAGCCGTTCTACAATCCGCTCCTTGGCCTCGCCTTGACCTGGGCTGTCGGTGGTGGACGGCAGCCAGAGTCTGACGAAGTGCACGAATCCGAAACGGCAGTGTTGAGGCTTGCGAGAGATGCCATCCTCTATGTACTTGAAGCATGTGTCATGGTGCTGATGGATGTGGCCGCTGAGGCTGCTGATGTTCCAGTGATCTTCTGCGAATGCAGCCGCATGAGCCGCAGCTTCGGCCTGCGTAGTCGCATCGTCGTGGGTGGCGGTCGCGAAGACCTGAGACCTCGCCGCGCAGCCGACGCATGGGCACGATGGTTGCGCTTCTGGGAGGATGCGGTAGTGCGGGAGCTTTGAAAGTGTCGCGCCTGTCAAAGGAAGGGCGCGTTCTCGAACTGGGGTGCCTGTGGTCGCGTCGTGCGGCGTCTGTGGGTAGCGTAGGACATGATGGTCGACGAAGGCGGGCGCTGGAGGAACCAGAAGTCGTCGCCTGGTAGGGTCCTCTCGGTCGCCCTCGAGGTCGCCGTCGAACTTGTCCTCGCGCTGCCACCTCTCAAGGTAAGGGGTGCTTTTGAGGGGTGGAGCCTCTGAGGCGTGGTCCACGAAGTGCAGTGGGACAGTAGCGGAAGATGTAATCTGTAAGGCCTCGACGGCTTGGAGCACAGCGCGCTGCCAACGTTGCAGAGTCGATCGCGCCTCGGCTGTGTCTTTGCGGAGGACGGAGCGCAACCATGATTGAGACGTTCGGTTGACGAAGTGGAACACCATGTGGGAATGCGTGCTCAGGCGCGCTTGATCCTCGATGGGGCCGCTCAACGATGCAATCATGTTCATCCCGCCTCCCACGGCGGAAGCTGCGTAACCGTCAGGAAAGACGACTCCGTTGGCTGTCCCATTGTGCTGGAGCAACTCGTCGAAGGGCCCAGTTCCCAAGATATGTTCACAGAACAATCGCATGCTGAACCGCGGACCCGGTACTGTCGGGCGCTCGGTGGCTTAGTGCAGACGGAGGAGGTGATAACGGCGAGGTGTAGGGAGGCCAAGGCGGAGGGGGCAATGAGGGGGCCAGGGTGGCGCTCGAAGGAGGTGGTTGGTGGGCTAGGTATTCCACGCGCTGGCCGTCTCCCGGCCTGCGGCCGAGTCGGTGCAGGGGTGAGAAGGGGTGGGGGGCCGGGGAAGCCACAGCCAGCGCTGTTTGACAGACGTGTTTGGGAATCGGCGATGCGGAGGGGGTCGGCGGAAGGTGCCGGAAGCTCGGAGATAATGAAGAACCTCGCTTGCGCAACAGGGTCTTTGGCGATTATTTCTAGCATCCTTTGCGCTGTTGGCATCGTTGGGTTCTCGTCGAGGAGAGAGATGGAATACCTTTCCGTGGCGCCGTCGTCATCGAGTCATGGAAGGGGAGGGGGCCTGACAACTGCTGAAGTGCGTGGAGGGTGGGCGTGGAGACGCTGGGGAGGAAAGTTTCTGGCAGGGAAGGCTTCCAGTTTTTCAGCGGTGCGGAGATGTGAGAGACATGGGGGAGAACCTAGGATGGGGGAGAGGGAGGGGCGTCTTTGAGCAGAAGTCGGTCCTCCGCAGGTGTGGTTGAGGGAACCGGCATGCAGGATCACCACTAAAGGGTTCCGGGTGTCCGCAACGTTCGGGGTGAGGAAGCCTCCTATGCCGCCGAATCGGAGCATGTCCCCCATCTGCTCGTGGCGAAGCTGTTGACGAGCACCCTCGGAACCGACAACGTCGCTGCTGAAGAAGAGGAGGTTGCGTACGGCCTCCCGCAACGAGGCGGGAGCGTTGTCAGAAAGCAAGCACTCACGGAATCCGGCTCTATCACCCATGGAGTCGAAAGCGGATCGGAGTTGGGTTCCCGTGGCCTGGCAGACGAGGTTGACGCTGGTTTGGAAACCTCTTCGTCGTACGTGGGCTCCGGCTTTGCGCGTGAGCTCCATCCTGCGCCAGGAGTCGTACAGGACGCATAGGAAGTCGAGATCGGCGCCCCAGCGTGGCTGGGCTGGTGGGACGAACGGCGTGGCTCCTCTGGCGCATTGCGCACACGGTCGAGCGCCGCGCTTTACAAGAGGGCAGTCACGTGGCAAAGTTTCTTGGACCTGATAGCGGAGCTCAGCACGTAGCAGGAGCATGCGACACCATTGCTGGAAAGACAACGGGCGGCGTCGGTCGATGCCGTAGACGCCATCCCCGTACGGAAACAGGTGGGGAAAGGCTTTTTGCCAAAATTCTTTGTCGTACATGGAGAGGGGCCGTTTGCCTGTAGGAATGACCCAAGTTCCGTCAGGGTGTTGCCGGGCGGCAGGCTCTCGGCTTTCTGCCGCTTCCATAGCCTGTAAAGTGCTGTCCAACTGCTTGCGGTATTCGTCAGAATTCAGGTATTTTGCCAAGGCCTGCAAAGACTCAATCTCGGTGGCGACGTCGGTTGTGGGTGCATATGTGGAAAGTTTGGAGGATAGGAGCTCGAGCTTGGCGGCGAACTCGCAAGCTGCTCGGTCAGCGTCCAGCGCACCCGTGGAGAAGTCGGTTGCGGCGCAGTGGAGGTTGACGTCGTCGGAGTCGGGGTGAAGTTCGTCGGTGGTCTCTGGGCGCACAGGCGGTGGTGCGGTGTCGGGGTCGACGTGGGGCGTCGGTCTGGCGGTAGGATCTTCCATGGCTCTCCCGTCCTCTGTGATGATGCTTTCTGGCACGGGGACTTCGGGTGCGTCGAGCGTGGCAGGTCCAGGGATGAGGTGCGGCGTATGTGTGGTGGCCTCTACGCGGGTGGCTTGTTGGAGAACCTCTGCGCAGCTGTGTCCTGCTTCTTGGAGTCGTCGTGCGGCTTCATTCTCGTCAATGTCGAGTGCGTGGTAAGCCTCCGAGTGCGCCACGCAGAAACGCACTGCCGTCATGTATGCTTCTCGAGGGACTTCAGCCCACGTAGCTTTATCCAAGTCGTCTACGGATGCGCCGGCAAGTGCGATGGAGAGGCCGTCGGCGAAGAACTGCTGAGAAACCTCGTGTTCGGCAGGTAGGGCTTGTGTCACGAGCTCTTTGGCGTAAGCCTGCGGGAAGCAAATTGAATTGCTACGCAGCCCCTTCTGCTTCGTGCGGGGATCTGCCTTCTTTGTCTTCTCGGCGATTATTTTCCGAACGAGCATGCGGGCGAGGGCGAGCACGGCGAACGTCATGGGGGACAGCTTCGCACCGTTTTTCCGGAATGCGACAGGTTCTCGCAATATGAGGTTGTCGTTAGCCAGAGCGTACCGAGGGAGGAGGGGCGTTTTCTTGGAGAGGTCGAGCCTGCAGCTAAGGCACGTGGGTATGGAGGGGAAGCGACCCTCGGAGTCCGGCTGCAGCGTGTTGTCCGGGAGCAGGCCGGGGCCACCGTCCATGGAGACAGGGATCGCTGTGGTGTCCAGTATCCAACGGCAGGCAGTACCGTCGGAAGCCGTGGCCCAAGGGTGCACGACGCTTGTGCCGTGAACCTCTGCTCGGGGCAGGGTGTGGTGGCCCCCTGATGATTCGGGAGCCCGCCATCGGTCCATGTAGGCATCTGCTGAGAGGAGGTCGTTGAGTTTGCGTGCGCGAGAGTGCACCTGGGCGGAGCCGCGTTGGACTTCACCATCATCGCCGTCGTAATCCTCGTCGAGGTCCGGGCGAGGCCCGTTTGTAGAGCCTTCGGCGGGCCGCGGGTCGAACAGCTCGAACTCTTCGAGGTCTTCCTTCCAGAATATCATGGCGCACACAGCGCAGCTGGATAGACCCCGCTCTTGGCCGCTGTGTAGTGGAAGGTCGTGGTCGATCTTGTGCGTTCCAGGGTAGCTGTGCGTCTGATGGCGTGCGTGCGCGCTGACGGCACGTCGGACTTCTTGTCCTGCGACAGGAAACGGGCCGTCACGCTCCTCGTAGTAGAAAACTCGCTTTCTGTACTCTTCCTCGAGGCGCACGGCCTCGAGTCCGGCAACACTGCAGTGAGCCTCGGGCAGGTGCTCGGTGAGGCCGCCATCCCCGAGTGGGGGGAGCGCGGGGAGCGAGTAAACCGAGACAAACAGCTACAAATCGGAGGGCATGTGCGTAGAAGGGGTGTGTCGCAGAAAGCAGGAGGGGGGTAACGAAGAGGCCTTGTGTATTTAGTGGGTGAGGTGGGCTTGCAGATAACACGAGGCGTGCAGGCGAGGGGGGGGCAGGAGTGGTACGAATGGAGTTGTGGCGGGGGGGTGGGGGGAAGCGGAGAAAGCCACACGCGTGCTGCATAACGAATCCTTGGAATCGCAGCCATGACCACAGAGGTAGCACGCGACGGGGGCGCCACAGAGTGGTAGGCGAGAGAAGGAATGCCGAGTGCCGTGGTCACGCAGGAGGTGGGCTGGAAGGTAGGAGTCGCAGATCGCCGTCTCAGTCCAGAGATCGCGGCCCAGCTGCCCTTCCCATTGCCGAATCTCCTCTTCGGAGAGCTGGGCTCGGAAGAGAACCTTGCGGTTCAGAGCTGGGTGGAATCTGTGCTGGTCGCCAAACCGAGCCTGTCGGGTGACTGCCAGTTGACGCGCCAGCTCCGCTTCATTGTATGCTTGATTTTGTCCCCGGTGGGTTCGAGCAGCAGGTAGCCTATGGTTCGCGTCTTTGAATGCGACAACATCGTCGAGCAAAGTGTCCTCTTCCCAGTCGAATGTCTCGGAGGTGTCGGGCAAGGAGTTCAAGAGGTCCACGGTGGTTTGCCACGCGGCACGCTCTTCTGGGGATAGTGGCGTCCTGGGTGTCCAAGATGAACCCATTCGGGGGATCTTCGTGCGGGCAGCAAGGGCGTGATGTAGACATTTGCGAAGTAGACGCTCCTGTCGAAGGTGTGGTTGGGGGGGGCGACGGTGGTCGTTGATGAAGTTGCGCAGTGCAATGGCCAAGTCTGTTTGGGAAAGCCTCGCGCACGTAGCTTCGCATATGAGGTCAGACCGGGAGGAATCCCGGGAAGACGTAAAGGATAAGCGGAGGGCGCTCCGGGCAGCCTCCTGGTGCAGAGTGTCGTAGGGGCATGTCCGTAAGGCTTGCAAATCGCCCGCTGTAATCGGCAGGGTGACGTAGAGCTCGGTGTCTGCAAGGATTTGTTTCGCACGTTGCCGACGATGTCTTCCCAGGTCGGCGGAGTCAATGTCATAGGCGAGGCACCGCGCGTCGAGGGCGGGGTCGAGCGCAACGTCGCTGTGCGTGGACTGCAAAGGGCAAGTGTCGAGAGCGAGCTGGAGTAAGGAAGGCCAGACGTCTGGATGTTGCTTAGCCCACTGCACGACGGCGGAGAGGCGGAGAGGTTGTTCCCAAATCGGGATGCGCAGCAGCAGGTCAACCTGATGAACGATCTTCTCGATGTACTCCTGTACGTGAGCGGCGCAGAGTTGCTTGTCGAAGGGTAGGCCGAGCGCTATGCACCAGGCTGTGATAGTGACAGGGGCGTCAGCGCGGGAGGTGTGGAGTTTCCACGTGGGCAGCCAGGCGCGCAAGTGTCGTTCCCAATCTTCCGGATGCTGGCGAGCCCATTGCTTGATGAAAGCCGCGTCGAAGTGGTGGGGCCACTGAGGCTCCGCTCGCAGTATGGCAGTTGCGTCGACGATTTGGTGGATGTACTGGGGCCTCAGATCGTTTCGGAAGCCTTTGAACGGAATGAGGAGGGCTGCGCACCAGTCCTCGATCGTAACCTCGTCGGGGCCTCTCTGCTTTCTCGCGGGTTTCCAGACGGACAGTCCGCGTCGTAACTGTGTCTCCCAAGTGGGGGGTGCATTGTGGGCCCAGTCTTGGATGAATGCGCGGGTGAGGAGAGGTGGCCACTGAGGCCAAGGCGGGTCGGGAGGGCCTGGAGGCTCGGCGTGCGTGGCAGGGGCACTGTATATCTTGGCGGCGGCTGCGACGATGCAGTCCGTCAGGCGTTGTCGGTGAGTCTCGTCGTAGCTGTGAAGAGGAATGTTCAGAGCGACGCACCAGTCTTCGACGGAGGTGTCCTTGGGTCCTCGCCGGTGGGATGCCATGGGGCACGCGGAGAGGGTGTGTCGCAATTTGAGTTCCCAATCAGACGTGTGCCGTCGCGCCCATGCGCGTATGAAACTGGTGGTGATGTCGGACGGCCATGCTTGCACGAGCGACCGAGCTGCCGTGAGAATGCGTTGCACGTACTCGGAGCGCAAGTCGTTGCGGAATCCTTTGAATGTGACGCCGAGGGCGATGCACCAATCTTCGAGTGTGATGTCCCTGCTGCCGTGCCGCTGTCTCTTAAAAGGGCTCCATGCCTGTAGGCCCGACTCCAGGGTCGCTTCCCAGGCGTTCCCTTGAGACGCGATCCATGTGGTGATGAAGTCGGTGGTGAGGTGGCGAGGCCATCTTGTTTGGGGCGTGCGTTCCGCAGGCGAGCTTGGTGGAAGTAGGCGCGCTGCTGTGAGGATCCGTTGCACGTACTCGGAGCGCAGGTCGTCGTTGTACCCCTTGAAGGGCACCCCCAAAGCGATGCACCAATCTTCGAGTGCGATGTCAGTGCTGCCGTTTCGCTGCCTCTTTCGAGGGCTCCATGCTTGTAAGCCCGACTCCAGGGTCGCTTCCCAGGCGTCTCCTTGAGACGCAATCCATGTGGTGATGCAGTCGGTAGTGAGGTGTCGAGGCCATTTGGTTGGAGTCGTGCGTTCCGATGGCGAGCTTCGTGGAAGCAGGCGCGCTGCTGTGAGGAGCCGTTGCGCGTACTCGGAGCGCAAGTCATTGCGATACCCTCTGAAGGGCACTTCGAGGGTGATGCACCAGTCTTCCACGGTAATGGTGGTGAGGCCCTGACGCTGGGCTTTACGGGGCTTCCATGTTTGCAGACCCGTTGTCAGAGACGATTCCCAATTGTCGCCATGAGTCGCAATCCAATCCGAAATGAAGGCCTTGGTGAGTGTGCGCGGCCAACGCGTCGACGAAGGCATGTGTGCTCGGGGTATGGCGATGCAGGAATGTCGCCAGACGTGAAACACATTGCAGCAGGCCTTGGGTGCGCGCGCCCGGTCGGATCCAAGTGGCGACGGATCCTGGGGGCTCCAGGGAGGCCATGGGGCCATGGGGCAACGTGAAAGTCATGTTGGGGGCATGTTGCACCGCAGTCCGGAGAGAAAGGTAGCGGGAGGAAAGATGGTGCGTCTTGGAGGTGAGCTGAGCACGCGACCATGCGAGGGACGAGGTGAGCTCAGCACGTTCCCATGCGAGCCACCACCGGCAGGCCGGAGAGAAAGGCAGCGGAGAAAAAGATAGTGCGTCTTGGAGGGGAGCTCAGCACGCGACCGTACGAGTGACGAGGTGAGCGCAGCACGGTCCCATGCGAGCCACCGGCGGGGGGAGGGTGTCGCGGGTGCACATGGCGGGCGAGGCAAGGGAGTCGGAGGGCCCTGGGAGGCCCCTGGCGGCCTCGGGTATGGTGAGGGGGTGTGTAGGGAACGTTTATAAGGAAAAGGGTCCCCCAAAATCGACGGTACGTGTTGGAGGTGGGGAGCGCACGCGACCAAGCGAGGCAGGACGTGAGCTCAGCACGTGTCCATGCGAGCCACATGGAAGGGAGGGGGGGAGCTCAGCACGCGACCATGTGAGTCACGAGGTAGGCTCAGCACGTTTCCATGCGGGCCACAGGAAGGGAGGGGGCGCGATGTCGCAGGACGGGCGAGAGGATGGAGTTTGGGGGATGTGGAGGTCCTGGGGGCTCTCGGGTTGTGCTGGAGGTTTTGTCGGGCACGTGTCTGACTGTATGAGGACTGAATTGGACGACCTGCGGCGTGAGTCTCCTGGGGTCCTCGGGTTTCGTGGGAGGTTGTGCCGGGCGCGCTTCTGAGGAGAAGGTGGCCCCAAAAAACGGCGGTACGTGTTGGAGGCGGGGTCTCTTCGGGCGGGGAGCCCGAACTGTCGGTCCCTGCCCCCCCTCTGGGGGCTCTCTTGAGGCGTCCCTGGGTCCTTCTGAAGCCGTCTTGGAAGGCTGCGAGACCCAGGGAAGGAAAGCAGAGGATGCCTACATGGTGCACTATGTTGGTTCCCTGGTTGTCCGTTTGGGCAGTTGGGTTCCGGCGGAAGGGTTCGCGAGGCTTGCTGGGGCCTTCTTCAGACCGTCGTGAGGGGCCTTCGGGGTGAGATTAGCGAGATGCCATGCGCGAGGCGAAGTGGGCGCAGGACGGGGCCATGCGAGGCCTCAGAAGAACTCGGGTTTGGTCAGGTAGCGCGCTGGAAAGGGCGAAAAGAACGATTTGTGGGAGTTGGCCGAGAGGTGATTGGAACGAGATGCGAGACCCATGGAAATAAAGAAGAGGATGCCTTGATGGTGTACTATGTTGGTTCCGTGGTTGTCCGTTTGGGCAGTTGGGCTCGGAGACATAGTAGGTGAGCTCAGCACGCGACCATGCGAGCCACCGGGTTTGGAAAGGATGTGCGCAAGAAAAGATGACAGAAGGAACACGAGCGTGAGTGGAGCACGTTGCCACACAACGCAGTCTGGGGGACTGGTGGGAACTTGACTGGGGGACTTGTGGGAACTTGACATTTCGACTGGGGCTTTTCTGGCCAAGCTTCCTGAATGAAAAGGTATCCAAAAAAGGACGGTGCATCTCGGAGCGGATCTCAGGACGCCACCCTGGGGCCCTCTTGAGGCAGTGTCGGGGTCCGAGGCGAAGTGTGCAGAGGACGGGGCCATGCGAGGCCTTAGGGAAACTTTGGTTTGGTGAGGTAGCGCGCTGGAAAGGGGAAACAGAACGCTTCGTGGGAGTTGGCCGAGAGGTGATTGGAAAGAGATGCGAGACCCACGGAACTAAAGAAGAGGATGCCTTGATGGTACACTATGTTGGTGCCCTGGTTGTCCGTTTGGGCAGTTGGGCTCGGAGACATAATAGGTGAGCTCAGCACGCGACCATGCGAGCCGCCGGCTTTGGAAAGGATGTGCGCAAGAAAAGATGACAGAAGGCGCACGAGCGTGAGTTGAGCACGTTGCCCGTGAACGCTTTCTGGGGGACTTGTGGGAACTTGAAATTTCGACTGGGGCTTTTGTGGCGAAGCTTCCTGGATGAGAAGGTATCCAAAAAAGGACGGTGCATCTCGGAGCGGAGGTCAGGTCCCGGGGCCCTCTTGAGGCAGTGGGCGCTGCTAGGGGCTTCCTGGAGGCTTCTGGGGGCTTCCCCGAGGCGTCTTGCGGCCACTATGTTGGTTCCCTGGTTGTCCGTTTGGGCAGTTGGGCTCGGAGACATAGTAGGTGAGCTCAGCACGCGACCGTGCGAGCCACCGGCTTTGGAAAAGGATGTGCGCAAGAAAATATGACAGAAGGCACACGAGCGTGAGTTGAGCACGTTGCCCGTCAACGCTTTCTGGGGGACTTGTGGGAACTTGAAATTTCGACTGGGGCTTTTGTGGCGAAGCTTCCTGGATGAGAAGGTATCCAAAAAAGGACGGTGCATCTCGGAGCGGAGGTCAGGTCCTGGGGCCCTCTTGAGGCAGTGTGAGGGCCCTCTTGGGCGCTTCTAGGGGCTTCCTGGAGGCTTTTGGGGGCTTCCTGGAGGCGTCTTGCGGCCTCTTGGAGGCTCTTCGGGGCCTCCTGGGGGCCTCTTGGTGTCTCCTGGGGGTCTCTTCGGGAGGGGGGCCCGAAATGTCGGAACTAAAGAAGAGGATGCCTTGATGGTGCACTATGTTGGTTCCCTGGTTGTCCGTTTGGGCAGGTGGGCTCGGAGACATATTTGGTGAGCTCAGCACGCGACCATGCGAGCCACCAGGTTTGGAAAGGATGTGCGCAAGAAAAGATAACAGAAGGCACTTGGAGTCTCTTCGGGGCCTCTTGGGGGCCTCTTGGTGACTTCTGGGGGGAGCCCGAAATGTCGGAACTAAAGAAGAAGATGCCTTGATGGTGCACTATGTTGGTTCCCTGGTTGTCCGTTTGGGCAGTTGGGCTCGGAGATATATTAGGTGAGCTCAGCACGCGAACATGCGAGCCACCAGGTTTGGAAAGGATGTGCGCAAGAAAAGATGACAGAAGGCACACGAGCGTGAGTTGAGCACGTTGCCCGTCAACGCTTTCTGGGGGACTTGTGGGAACTTGAAATTTCGACTGGGGCTTTTCTGGCCAAGCTTCTTGGATGAAAAGGTATCCAAAAAAGGACGGTACATCTCGGAGCGGAGGTCAGGTCCTGGGGCCCTCTTGAGGCAGTGTCGGGGCCCTCTTGGGCGCTTCTGGGGGCTTCCTGGAGGCTTCTGGGGGCTTCCTGGAGGCGTCTTGAAGCCTCTTGGAGGCCTCTTCGGGGCCTCCTGGGGGTCTCTTCGGGCGGGGAGCCCGAAATGTCGGTGCCTGCCTCCCCCCTGGGGACTCTCTTGGGGCGTTCCTGGCACCTTCTGAGGCCGTCTTGGAGGCGACTTGGGCCGTCTTGGGGGCTTTTTGGGCCGTCTGGGTGCTCTCTTGGGGGCCGCTTACGCCGTCTTGGAGCGATCTTTGTGGCCTCTTGGGTCGTCTTGGAGTGCGGGAAACCGAACAGGCGAGAACACGAAAAACGTCGAAAAACCTTTGGAAAAGTAATGAATTTTGACTCTTGGGGCTCTCCCGGGGAGCCTCTTGGAGGCCTCCTGGACCGTTTTGGGGGCTCCTTGGGCGTCTTGGGCCGATCTTTCGGCGACTCGAGGCCCTCTTGGACCGTCTTGTGGATCATCTTGGGGCCGTACGTGCCTCCCGGAAGCGCGTCTACAAAAATGGTGCAGCATGGTGCCGTGTTCGGCCGTCTTCCGCCGGCGTTCCGCCCGTGGCCGGGGCCCTGTCCGGGGGGGTCCCCCCCCAGACCCCCCCAGGGGGACACACAACGGGAACCCCTCCGCCAGGTCGGGGAAAAATAGTAAAAATTTAGTCTGGTGACTATTGCTTGACTACTTTGGAGCATTTTTGGAGCATGTTTGGGGTATTTTTCATTTCTCGCCCACAATCCCCTTGTAATTAGGGGGCACGCCCGACTTCACAGTACGGTGCCGATTTGTTCGTGCTCTTTTTGGTGACTACTCTGCGCTTCCCTGCAAGACATCCCCCTGCAGGAGGACGCGCCCGACCCAACGAGGTTCCCGGTCTGCCCTCCTCCGAGCGTTGCCCTCCTGCCGCCCTCGGCCCGGGCGGGGCGCCGCGGGAATCGAGGCGCCGCCCCGAGGGCTGGAGCGCCGCTGGGAAGCGACGAGGGCGTCCGAGAACTTGGGGCACCGAGCCTCGAAGCCTCCTCCTCCTCCTCCTCCTCCTCCTCCACCTCCTCCCGTGAGGTCAAATTCTGATTTCGCCCTGGGCCGAAATCCCGCTTAGTCCGGCTTGATCCCGCTTAATCCCGCTTAGTCCGGCTTGATCCCGCTTAATCCCGCTGAATCCGGCTCAATCCCGCTTCATCCGAGGCCCTTTCCGGCGTAACAGCTGCCAAATGGGGTTTAATCCTCCTTAGACTTTCCGACGAAAGCCTCCCAGCAGTTGCCTCCGTCCCCACCTACTTCGAAGGAGACAAACGCCAGGAAACCTCGGGCCTCGAACCTCGCAGCCTCGCGCCCATCCCTCGCCCACCAATTTCGAAGAAGACAAACGCCAGAAAACCTCGGGCCGCGAACCTCGAAGAGCCTCACGCCCATCCCTCCCCCGCCAACTTCGAAGAAGACAAACGCCAGAAACATGAACTTTGGGCGCTCCGCGCGGACCTCTTGGATCCGCGCTGGGCCCCCCCCGGCGGCGCCTCCAGCGCCGCCCCCGGCGCGCTCCGCTCGCCAGGGGGTGGTCCAGCGCCGTTCCAAGAAATCCGAGGGGAGCGCCAACAGTTTTATTTCATGGCGTTTCTTCTTTTCCTACTGACGCACGGCTCACTTTGGTGCCTCCGACTCGATTCGATTCGAGCTCGGTCGCGTCCGAATCCGATTCGCTTCGACTTCGGACTCCGATTTGGACTCCGGTTTCTCCACGAAGGCTTTCGTAGCCTGCCGATTTGCCGCCGACTCGACTTCTCTCGACTCGGCAACCGATCTCCGCCGATCCGATTCCACTTCTGTCGACGATCGGACTTCTCGATCCGAGTCTGGGCTATATCCCCCCCTTAAAGTTGAGTCGGGCATGCCCCCCTCTACAGGAAGAGCATTCACGAATGGTACAAGAATGGTTCTTGGACGAATTTTGTCTGGCCTATTTCCCAACCATCCTGTGGTGTTGGGTCGTCGTTTTGAAGAGACAGCGCCCCGCGTCCCACCTCCTCCCCCTCCTCCCCCTCCTCCCCTCCCATCACCATCATCATCATCCCCTCCCTCTCCCCACACCATCGTCGAGCTCCACCGACGGCCCCAGTGGGGGTGCCCGCATGCGTCCCCCCCACCCAGGACAGCGTTTCGTGGGCCCACAGGGAGCTTCACCGAAGGCTCCCGTGGCGGTGTTCGCATGCGTCCCCCCTACCCAGGGCAGCGTTTCGTGGCCCCATAGAGAGCTCCACCGAAGGCCCCATTGGGGGTGTTCGCATGCGTCCCCCCCACCCAGGACAACATTTCGTGGCCCCATAGGGAGCTCCACCGAAGGCCCAAGTGGGTATGTTCGCATGCGTCCCCTCCACCCAGGACAGCGTTTCGTGGCCCCACAGAGAGCTCCACCGAAGGCCCCCGTGGGGGTGTTCGCATGCGTCCCCCCACCCAGGACAGCCAGCGTTTCGTGGCCACATAGGGGGCTCCACCGAAGGCCCCCGTGGTGGTGTTCGCACGCGCCCCCCCCGCCCAGGACAGCGCTTCGTGGCCCCATAGGGAGCTCCTAGCGCCACCGAAAGCGATATTCATATTTGCGGTATTCACAATTGCATATGGTTGGGTCCTTCGCCAGGCTAATTTTGAATATTTGTTGACTATTCTTCCTCTTTCCTCCAAAGTCCGCCTGCAGGGGGACAGGCCCGACCGAACACTAACGCTGCCCCTCGCTGGAGGTGCGCTTCCCCGACGGTGCGGGCGCGGCGCTCGCCGACGGGGCAGCCGCCGACGGCGGCAGCCAGCGAGGTGGCGAGCGAACAGCGCACGCCCATGCCCACGGAGGGCACGGACAGACAGACAGACAGACAGAGGCCCGGTCAAACCACATGGGCTTGCCCGTGCACTCCGAGGAGGAAAAGTACACATACCTCTACCCTTCGCCCGTTTCCCCCTTTTTGGGCCTCCTGGGAGTCCCTCGTCGCCACCGCTGGATTCGCCTCGAATCCTGGTCGGAACGCACTCCTGGAGAGGTCCGGGGAGTAGCGGTGTCGATGCCTTTGGCTTCCCCGTAAACGGGCGAGGCTGCAGCGCAGTGGCCTGAACGAGCACGCGCGCAAAAGGGAGACCGAGCATTGTGCCTCCGAGAGGGAGAGGTGGGGAGAGGAGGAGCGCAGGGGCGGTCCTCACGAGGAGAACGGGGGCGGTCCTACTCGCATCGGGTGGAGGTACTGGGAGCGAAGTCGGCCCAGTATACTCCGCGCTCGGACGGCACGGAGGGAGTTATGGTCAGAGGACCCAGACCCCTCGAGTCATGAAATTATCCTGTCGAAGGACCCAACCAGATGCAGTTGTGGGTACCGCAATTGTGAATATCTTCTTCGGTGGAGCTCGCTATGGGGCCACGAAGCGCTGCACTGCGTGGGGGGGACGCATGCGGGCGGTAGCACTGGAGCCGTCAGTGGAGCTCCCTCTGGGGCCACGCAACGCTGTACTGGGTGGGTGACGGTGTAAAATCCGGTTTTCGGGGCGCATGAGGACGGTCCCACTGGGGGTTTCGGTGGAGTTCCTTATGGGGCCACGCACCGCTGTACTGGGTGGGTGAACAAAATGCCGAATTGGGTGTGTGGGATACATGCGGGCGGTCCCACTGGGGGCTTCGGTGGAGCTCCCTAGAAACCCTGTACTGGGTGGGTGAAAATGCCAAATTCGGTTTCCGGGACGCATGCGGACAGTCCCACTGGGGGCTTCGGTGGAGCTCCCTATGGGGCCACGAAGCGCTGCACTGCGTGGGGGGGACGCATGCGGGCGGTAGCACTGGGGCCGTCAGTGGAGCTCCATATGGGGCCACGCAACGTTGTACTGGGTGGGTGACAGTGCCAAATTCGGTTTTCGGGGCGCATGCGGACGGTCCCACTGGGGGCTTCAGTGGAGCTCCCTATGGGGCCACGCACCGCTGTACTGGGTGGGTGAACAAAATGCCAAATTGTGTGTGTGTGTGTCTGTGTGTGTGTGTGTGTGATGCATGCGGGCGGTCCCACTGGGGGCTTCGGTGGAGCTCCCCAGAAACACTGTACTGGGTGGGTGAAAATGCCAAATTTGGTTTTCCGGACGCATGCGGACAGTCCCACTGGGGGCTTCGGTGGAGCTCCCTATGGGGCCACGAAGCGCTGGTATGTGAAAATGCCAAATTGGGTTTGTGGGACGCATGCGGGCGGTCCCACTGGGGGCTTCGGTGGAACTCCTGATGGGGCCACGAATCGCTGTGCTGGGTGGGTGAAAAGGCAAATTTGGGCGTGTGGGATGCATGCGGGCGGTCCCACAGGGGGCTTCGGTGGGGCTCCCTTTGGGGCCACGAAGCGCTGTACTGGGGGTGGGGGGGTGAAAATGCAAAATTTGGTTTTCAGGACGCATGCGGACGAGGGAGGAGGGGGTCACGAAACGCTGTACTGGGTGTGCGGGACGCATGCGGGCGGTAGCATTGGCACCTTCGGTGGGGCTTCCTATGGGGCCACGGAGCGCTGTACTGGGTGGGGTAAACGCAGGGAGGAGGGAGGAGGGGGAGGAGGAGGAAGAAGAGGAGAGGAAGGGGAGGAGAGGAGCACGGGGACCGTTTCTTCAAAACGAGGACCCAACACCACAAGATGGTTGGGAAAAATCGAGACATAAGGTCTTCCCTTATGGGAGAGGTCTTATGGCCGGTGCCGCCGACCCTGAACGACTACGAGGAGGACGATGCTGACGTGGGTCAGAGTCCCCGGGGATGCTTCTTGGTTATTTTTTCGGGGCGCTCTCGGGGGCCGCTGGGGGGTAGTTTTGGTGCCTCTTGGGGGCTTCTTGGGGGCCTATTGGGAGGCTCCCAGGGGCTTCTTGGGGCTTGCTGGGGTCCTCCTGGGGGTCTCTTGGAGGCGTCTGGGGGGCTTCGTAACGCTTCCTAAGAGCCTCGCAGGCCGAGGGCTCGAAATGTCCGTTCGGTTCCCCCGTCTGGGCACTCTTGCAGTCGTCTTGGGATCTCTTGGGCCGTCTTGGAAGCCTCTTGGGCAGTCTTGGGGCCCTCTTTGGTCGTTTTGGAGCCCTCTTGGAGGCCTTTTGGGCAATCGTGGGGCGATCTTGGGGGCCTCTTGGACCGTCTCTCGGAGGGTCGGGAAGCCGAAACGGCGAGAATCCCCACATCTACCAAACACCTTGGGAGCATCAGTGTTTTTTACCTCCTGGGGCCCTCTTGGGAGTGCTCTTGGAGGCCGCTTGGGGCGTCTTGGAAGCCTCTTGGGTCTGGAGGCTGCTTTGGAGTCTTGGACCCACCATTCTGAGATTCGGGGCCCTCGCGGACCGTCTTAGGGGCCTCCTGGCAGTCTTGGTTTGTTTGAAAGAGCGTGTTCTACCGCTGCTGGCGGAAAACCGGGGGGGGTCACTTCCGGTTCGAACCCCTCCCCCCCCCCCCCCCCCTCTGGGAAAACCGGGGGGTCACTACCGGTTCGAACCCCTCCCCCCCCCCCCCAGCTCATCATGAAAAGGGGGGGGGTCACTACCGGTTCGAACCCCCCCCCCCCCCTCGAAAACCGAGTGGGGGTGCGGACAGAGGTGGGGACGGTGTTGGTGGGACAGTGGTGAGGGGACAGCGGGACAGTGGTGGGGACAGTGGGACAGTGGGACAGTAGAGGGCCGGTAGTGGTGGGGACAGTGGTGGGGACAATGGTGGGAACAGGGGGGACAGTGGACAGTGGTGGGGACGGTGGTGGTGGGGACAGTGGTGTGGGCACAGTGGGAATGAGGTGGAAACAGTGGGACAGTGGAGGGTACAATGGTGGTGGGGACAGTGGTGAAGGCGGTGGCGAGGACGGCGGTGGGACAATGGGACAGAGGTACAGTGGGGACAGTGGTGGGGACAGTGGGAACAGTGGTGGGAACAGTGGGACAGCTCAGTGGGACAGCGGCGGAGTCAGTGGGACAGTGGGGACTGGGGATAGTCGGGCAGTGGTTGGGGCCGTGGAGACAGTGGGGAGAGTGGAACCGTGGTGGGAACAGTGTGGTGACATGTGGGGAAACACAGTGCGACAGTGTGTGGGGGCACTGGTGAGTGGTGGGACAAGTGGGACAGCTGTGGTGAGGACAGTGGTGCTGAACAACATGGAGATGACAGCGCGACGGTGGTAGGACCGGGAGTCGTTTGCTGGCGGTGAGAGGGGGGTGGGGAGGGGTTCGAACCGGTAGTGACCCCCCCCCTGTGGTTTTCGAGGGGGGGGGGGTTCGAACCGGTAGTGACCCCCCCCCGGTTTTCTAGGGGGGGGGGTTGCGAACCGGTAGTGACCCCCCGGTTTTCGAGGGGGAGGGGGGTAGAGGGGGGGGGGGGAAGGGGGTTAGGGGGGGGGTTTTGGGGCCGGGGGAGGGGGGGGGGGGTGGGGATAGGGTTCCAGCAGGTGGGGGGGGGATTTCGGAGAGGGGGGGGGGCGACCCCCGGGTTCCGGAGGAAAAGGTTGGCAATTTTCCACAGTAAAGCGGCGGTGGATCACGCTCTCTCGTTTGTTTCGGGGGGGTGGGGGCTTTGAATCAAGGGAGGAAAAACCACCCAGACCGGATAATTGGCGTTTACTAAACGGCCTTGGGCGTTTACTGAACAGCCCTGCCTTGCTCGATTCCTTCTTTGGGCGTGTTTATTAAACGGCTTCGCGTGTATCACGGTGGTTACTATCAGGGTGGATTTGTTTTGCCCCCGATGGAGCCCCCCCCGGGGGCGGCATGCTGACCCGGAACTTGCCCCAGGTCCCTCCCGGGACCTCTGCTGGCCCCCCCGCCCCCCGGGACCCCTCCCTCCCCCATATCCCCCCCGCGGCGGGGGAGGGATCAAATGGAAGGGGCTCCCATGTGACTCAACTACACATTGCTCATTCTCAATTTTTCGAGAGTTCTTTGGTTTTTTTTGGGGGGCAACGATTCTTTCATTTCGAATTCTTCTATCCTGGGCCCCTTCCTGGCCACTAGGGGGCCAGGAACAATTAGAAACGAGCACAATTAGAAATGAGCACGATTAGAGATGAACGACGTGTACGACCATGCTGGTTCATTTCGCTTTGGCTGGCGCGCTTGAGGAGGGCCCAGGGAAAAGAGCGGCGGCGGCGGCGGCGGCGTTAGCGGCGGCGGCGGCGGCGACGACGACGACGACGACGACGACGACGACGACGACGACGACAACGACGACGACGACGATTACGACGACGACGACGAACGGAAGAGCGTCTTTCACACGCCGACAGGGTCTGCGGATTTTCAGCCTCGGGGGACCCTCACCTGGCCCCGGGACAGTGAACAGAAACGACTCATGATGAAAACTTGTCCCAGTGAATGGGTCGAGACCTGGTGGGGTCGACGTCGTGGAAACGTCATGACGTCGGGGGCCTGGGGAGCAACAGGTCATGATCATGAAAAGAGCACGTTCTTGGACGCTGGGAGGGGTAGTCGAACAAGGCCCTCCCCGTGAAGTGCAAGGGCGGGGGGGTGGGGGGCCAGGCGCTTCAAATATTCTAGGGCCCCCCCCCGCGGTTCCGACTTGTCCAGGGTCCAAGGTTCCTAGGATGTCCCAGATCCACCCGTGATCCGCACGGGCTCCAGACACGGGGGGGCGCTATGGACTCCTCGAAGATCCTGCAGAGCACCGTGAGCCAATAGGATCACGACAGCGTGCTTGTCCTGCAGGGGGGAGGTCTGTTGGATGTGCCCCCCCCTCTCGAGAGGGAGCCTCCGCTGCGGTCCGAGAGCCAGCACCCGATGCCTTCTTTCCTGGACTCAGCCGCATGCACAGTGCAAACTGCGTGCTGCCAGCACGGCCCTCCGTAGGGCCTCTGGGGCAAGTGACTGCGGAGGGGGGGGAGCGCTGCTGCTGCAAACCCGTCTCTCCCACCTGTGCTACAACTGTGTGCGCAGCATTTTTTAAAGAAGCGGAACTCATACCGATCTTCACATGATGCTCGAATTTATCACTCGATGCTCAACACACAGACCCACAGCCAGTTCCCATCCCTCTGACCCCCCTTTGGGTATAGGTGTGTGCTGCTCGTCCGTCACGAGGGGGCTCCTTCCGAGGGGCGCTCGTCGCCGAGCTGCGCGCGCACCACGCGGGCGAGCGCGGGCGTCAGGCTGGGGAGGCCCGGCGCTGCCAGGAGGCCGTGTTTTCGCTGCAGGCGCCCGTTTTCTGTGCTCTCCCTGGCGATCGACTTGGGCCCAGACCTCCGACGATATCCACCAGCCGGGAACTTCTCCCTGCCCCTAAGACTGGAAAGCCCAAGTGCGATAACAACCTTAGCGGTGCGTCCTCGGAAAATGAAGGGATCCCCAGCATCGGCGTCGGGATGAGATGATGCAACTCACAGAGTCAGGATTTGCTTCAGGCTGGTAGATCTGTTTCATTAAACCTGGGCGCTTTTCCTCGATTTCGGCCTCGGGGGCCCGTTGTATGGCCTCGGGGCCACCAAACAGGGATCTGGCGCGAAGCGTTATTCCAGGGGAAGGGGTCGGGCTGCACATTTCGGGTGTTGCGGGAGGCGTAGTTACGGTTCTGCTGGTCCCTGGGCGGTGTTCTCGCTTCGGGATGCTCTTCCGCAGCTGCGCCTCGTCGAGAGCTTTCGGGGGGGGCCCCGATCGTCTCGAGCGGCCACTGATGGCGCGAGTGATGACCAGAAGCTACCAGGCGTCGAGGGGGTGTGGGGAGGGACGCTGGCCGGGGGGGCAGGCCGGCATGACCCCCCACACCGCCCCGCTCCGCCGCCAGTTCAAGCAGCGCTGGGCGGAACAGGTGTGCAAGCGAGTTCCGGCGTGCGTGAAGTCCAGATTTCCCCTCGGGCCTCGCCACGCCCCCTCGCACCTCCCTTCCGTGCAAGTGAACTTGCCGGCGTCTAGTGCAAAGCTGCCTCTATTTCATGTTCGCCACACGACCAAAGGTCTTGCGGGAAACAGTTCTGACGTTTTCCGCCGTTTCCTTTGGTGACTCGGACAGAAATCTGGTCCTGGGGGAAGGCCGGGGGGGCCAGGACCTGTTCCCCTCGGGATCCGCTTGTTTCATGCCGAAGGGTCATGTTGCGTCCGGGCGAGCAATGTCCGAGCGCGTCTGCTGGGCGTTTTGCCGAGTGTGACCGGCGCATGGGTTCGGGTATAGCAAGTCAGTGCAGGGTGTGGCCGGGGTGCTGGCTGGAATGAAGAAAACTGATGCTGGCGCTTGGGCGTCCTCATCGAACACTCGCGCCGGGTGTGGGAAGTGCTGAGGCCCCAGTCCAGGAAATTGTGGTGGCTGTTGCTGGCGATGGCTTCCAGTGTAGAAGACTCGCGCCGGGAATCGGCACGAGTCTGCTTTTTGAGCCGCTTATGCCTGCCTGAACCATCTAGATCGGAAGCCCATGTGGCATGATGGGGGAGGGCGGGAGAGGGATTGGAGGAGGAGGAGGAACAGGAGGAGGCGGAGGAGGAGGAGGAGGAGGAGGACACAGATGGAATAGAGGAACGGGGTGCGCGAGGCTGTGGGCTGAAGAGGCGGAAGGTAGTGATGGAGAAGATACTTGCCGATCTCGATCACAGCCACGAGGGCGTACTGCGCTCATAAGTCTTTCACAGCATTGTGGTTCACACAGGATCTTTGGTTACCTCGGGGCATGCTGTGTTTGCATGCTTATGCTCTGTACGTAGTGTTTCTTGCCATTTCCCTCCCCGGGCAGCAAACCCCGCTCCTACGAACGTGACCGAAACTCTCACGATCACCTCGGCGCCCAGTGGAGGAGGACGCCAACTCCAGCGCCTACGCCTACGCCAGTGCCGATGGCGAAGCGTACGCCAGCACCGACGCTAGCGTTAACGCTGGCGTCTACACCAGCGCCGACGCCAGCACCAACGCCAGCACCAACACTGGCACCTGCGCCAGCACCAACGCCAGCGCCTACACTGGCACCAGCACCAGCGCCTACGCCAGCACCAACGCTAGTATCAACGCCTGCGCCTACACCAGCGCAGACGACAGCACCTACGCCAGCACCAACGTCGGTGTTTTAAGTCGAAGCCAACGCCGGCGCCTACACCAACATCGACGCCAGCACCGACGCCAGCACCTACGCCGGCGCCCACGTCAGCGCCGACGCCAGCACCGTCGCCAGCATCAACGCCCGCGCCTACGCCGGCCAGCGCCGACGCCAGCACCGACGCTGGCACCAACGCCTGCGCCTACGCTGGCATCAACGCAAGCGCCTGCATCAGCATAGACGCCAGCACCGACGCCAGCACCTACGTCGGCGCCTTCGCCCGCGCCGACGCCACCACCGACGCCGGAGTCAACGCCTGCGCCTACGCTTGCACCTACGCGACCACCACCTACATGGAGTACAACTTGCTGATTACCCCGAATCAGACTTGCCACGACAATTGCTACGACTCCCGTCGCACTGGGGGCTTCGTGATGTCACGGAATACCCGCCTGGAAGCGTCACGGTTTTTGCCTTCGCCCTGTCTTAACGCTCGCTGTCCTGCGTCGAAGCGCACGCCGTGAACAGCACGGCGGGTACCACGAGCACCACGCCAGATACCACGCCGGCGCCTACGTCGGCATCGACGCCAGCTATTGCACTGGCCTCGACACCTGCATCTGCGCCAGTACCAATGCCAGCAATTGCGCCAGCACCGAGGCCGACGCCGGCGCCTGCGACGGCAATAGCGCCAGCGTTTGCTTTTGCGCTTGCGCCAGCACCAACTCCAGCGCCTGCACCGGCGCCTGCGCCTGCGCGGACCTTAACACCAGCGCTTGCCTCGGCCCTGCACCTGCTTCAGCTCCAACGCCAGCACCTCCGCCAACACCGACGCCAGGCACCAGTGCGACTTGGGCGACAGCAGCGCAGCCCAGCCCAGCAGCCGCAGATGCCGCTGCCTATGCAGCCTGAGGACGGCTTGGGTCCTCAAGCCTGCCATTTTGGGGTGCGGGTTCTGCCTGGAAGTGCTGGGGTCGCTCCTTGGCGGGGGATGGGTTCAAGTCTCCGGCAGGTTCCCTGACGATCTGCTCTCAGGATAACCCTGAGGCTTTTTAGGCATGATGCCTGGCGGCGCCATGAACACCACGATGGAATCACACACGAAGCAGGACGAGTCGTAGGTCTACGAGCTGGGCTGAGGGGCAAGCAGGGACACGTCGGCCACCACGAGTTCGACGAGTGGCTTCATTACTGGCAGCACGACGACGCTGAGCGTCGAGACCATGACGGCCACAAATCCTGGTGATGCGATGGCCACCGTGAGATCGGCGATTGGATCCAGTACTGGCTGCATGACGACGCCGAGCCGCACGGCCAGTACGGCCAGAAGCTACAGGAATACGACGGCCACCACGAATCCACAGAATAGTTAACGTTGGTACTAACGGCTCGGACCTGTACTTACGACGGGGTCTGGCTTTACGACGTGGCCCAGCACGGCGGCGAGGAGTGAGCCAGGGAGGGCTGTCTGCCAGGTTTACAGTTCTACCCCTCTTTCCCTTCCTCCTCCCCGTTCACCGGTCGCCTGCAGTCTCTTTTCGTTTGCATACGTTTGTTTTGTCAATTGTTGGGCTGGGGGCCCATCGTTTGCACGTGCCGGAACCCTCCATCGGTCGCCGGCGGGCCACCCAAGCCACTGCGCTGGGCTTGCCCCCCCGCGCTGGCCCGTGCGTGGCACGATACCGCCACGCTGCTTCGTTATATGTATACATATATATATGTATATGTATATATATATATATATTCTGCTTCATCAGGTGTTCCTTGCACTGTATTCTGGCTGTGTCTCTCTAGGTTGTTCTCGCGGGGGTTTCGGTGTGGGCGCCGTCCATTCAGTTCGGCCTACGCGCGCGCGCGCGAGTTTACTCTCTGTGTCCGCCTTTTTCCTCTTCCGCCTTGTCTTCCTTTCGGGCCCGAGTCCGGGGCTACTGACAGCTTTTGCTTGCATTGTGCTGCGAAAGGCTGGTCCTGGGTAGTGTACCACGCCATAGTATTGCCAGACCTCGGTCTTCCACCCCTGGTCCTCCTCGTCCCGTTTGATGCACCTGGCGTCTTTGCTTGAAGGCTGTTTTGATTGCTCTTCACACGGGCGGGTGCGAGTGGGCAGTTGCAACGTGCTGCTCCGTCTCACGCTGCGGCACAGTCATGCTGTGATGATCTGCAGTCATTGAGGTTGGGATCACTCATCATCGTTTAAAAAGATTGTCAATGTGGTCCCCAACAGGTGCCTTGTATTCGCCACAACCGCTATGAACACAATCGTTGTAATGTTCATGGCTGTTGCGCGCGATTGCGACATGTAGCTTGCTGGGCGTTTTTGTTTGTGGCCACCAGGGCAACGATCATCACTGTGGCGGTGGCGCCGCCGCGCTGTGTGTAGCCATCGTATGAGGCTTCAGTACACAGACCATCTTGGCTGGGTGTGTTTGACGGGTTGGTACCAGGTATATGTACTCGCTGCAGGCACTGTCCATAACGCCTGGCCGCCAGCGGCAAACAGTTCCAATTCAAGCAGCACCCCACAGCGGCGGTTGAACCAACGGGGCAAGCACTAAAGGGATGATCGCGACGATGTTGCTGAGGGGGGGGCGAAGCAGAAGAGGGTGAAAGGCTGTGGGCCAGCGGCGCAGAGGGAGGAGGGGAGGGAGACGGGAGGTGAGGACGGAAGGGCTGTCTTGCCCCATGGCTACGGTGGTGTTCGCACGCAGCAGTGTTCACGAGCACAGCGGCACTGATAC
>CAUYUJ010020357.1:7500-37500 GCA_963575745.1 Prorocentrum cordatum
GGACCCGGAAACGGCCCCCGGAGGCCGAGAAAACGAAAACACCGTGCCGAACTCAACACCTCCAACCTCGCCCCCCTTACTGCTCTCCAGAACCAGTGCTGGGCCACCTCAGAGGCCCAGCCGACTCCACACGACACGAACCTCCCCGCACGCCTGCCCCGCTCGGGCGCCCCAGGATGCGAGGCGGGGATATATCTCCATATCCACCGCCCGTGGAATCGACGTCCTGGGACCCCAGCGGGCGGCGGATGTGGAAATAGTTTGGCCCCAGGGGGCCCGCATGTGTCCACATCCACCGCCTGCCGTGGACCCCGAGGATTTATTCCCCAGGCGGTGGTTAGGTCCAGAGCCCCGCTGGGCGCCCAAGAGCTGATGGGCGGCCCTGCGGAAGCAGCCTGCGCGCCGGGCGCCCTCGCAGGGCGGGCGGCCTTCCTTTCCCGCGTCGCCCCTGCGAGTTATCGGTGTTACGCCTGGGCGCTCATTCGGCGACCCCTTGGGGCCACCAGCGTGCGGCACCCCTCCGCCTCTCCGCAGGGCCTCTCCTCCTCCTCCTCCTCCTCCTCCTCCTCCTCCTCCTCCTCCTCCTCCTCCTGCTGCTCCTCCTGCTGCTCCTCCTGCTGCTCCTCCTGCTGCTGCTGCTGCTGCTGCTCCTCCCCCTCTTCCTCCTCGCCATCCTCCTCCTCCTGCTCCTGCTCCTCCTCCTCCTCCTCGTCGTCGTCGTCCTCCTGCTCCTCACCCTCCTCATTTCTCTCCTCCTTCTCGTCCTCTTCGTCGTCGTCCTCCTCCTCATCTTCCGCCTCCCAGCGCAACCATCGGCCCCTTGAATGGGCCGACTCTCGCGACCTGGGAGGCGGGGTTGCTTTTCCTTTTCGAGGAAAGAGATTGGGAGGCCTCCTAGTGATGTGGTCCGAGTAGATGGGGTCGGAGGATTCCACCGCATTGCCGATACATCGTCGATGCCGGCGGCGTCGGCGTGCAGACAGTCGGGTTTCACATCGAGCCGCATCGGCGATGCATCGGCGATGCAGCGCGATCCTCCGACCCCATTTACTCCGACCCCGTCTGGGAGGCCTAGAAGTGCTGATTGGGAGGAAGCAAGTGAGAAGGGGTGGGCCTTCTCAGATGGCTCGGAGGGCCTGGGCCTTCTGAGACGTTTTCTCAGCCTCCCCTGAAGACGCAAAACCTTCTCAGAAGGCTGGAGGGCTTCTGAGACGGACCGCCGCCTTCTGAGAAGGCCTGTTCCTTCTCACTTCCCCCCTGTGCGCGCCGCCGACGGGTGGGAGAGGGCAGCGGCAAGAACAGCAGCTCGCAAGCGGATGGCACAAACGACCCCAGAAGGGGTCATAAGAAGCCCCCCGTTGCGTCCGGGCCGCCCCGCCGCTGGCCCCGACTTCGGACCCGCCGTGCTCTGGCCGCTTCTCCGACTCAGAAAGTGGTGTCGGACTCTGCATCCCAGGAGCCTCACAAGCAGGGCGGAAAAGTCAGCCCCACCTGCGGCACCGCCCAAGAGAGTTCGGTGGACCCGAAGTTAGGGCAGGCCGAGCCTGTCAAGTCCTCGGGCGCCAGAGGGGGATGGGCGTGGGCATCGAGGAACGAGCTCTTGTTTTGGAGGACGCCCGCGGCCCTTTTCTCCCCCCCCCACCCGAAGCCCCGCGAAAGCACCCCGGGAGGCCTCCCAGCTCCTGGGATCTCTGGACACACCCGTGGGCCCACGCCACCCAGACCGAGACTTCGAATCCGCCGTGCTCTGGGCGATTTCGTCAGTATGGGCGGGACTGTCCGCCATACTTTTCAGACTCCTGTGATGCCGATTTCTGCTTCACTTTGCCGTCGCTGTCTCCGCCATACCTTTGCGGAAACATCCGAGATCACACCAGAGCTTTGATGCGTGAGTGTTTTAGCGAGTTTCCTCTTCCATCTCCCGTTTCTTTCCCGTCGGGAAGGGGTTTACCATTGTTCCCCATTATCAAACACCTCCTCCCCCAGGCGACCAGCAGCCAACCAGAACCAATGAGACACACCCCCTATCATCCCTGTCAAACATTATGTGAAGACCAATCTGGCGCAAAATCTTGGGTCATGATCGGGGGGCGCGAGCACTCTGTATTGTTTTTTGACGGGGACGGCGGGGGTGCCCGCATAGTGCCTGCTGCGCGCAGGGCCAGCATCCCTGTCAAAAACAACACAAAATGCATGTCGAGGCAAACTCTGGATCATGAGCGGGCACCTCGCGATCACTGTGTATTGTTTTTTGACTGGGACGGGGGGGTACTGGCATATTGCCTGCCATGTGCAGGCCAACCAAAAGCTATGATGGCCACTCCGCCGCGATTGCGCAGTGGTTTTCGACTAGGGTGATGTGGGCCGACACGTTTCCCGATGTGTACTGCCACGTGCGCAAGCGCAACTGGCACGCTCTGCGCGTGCCCCGAACGTTGCGCACCTGGCGCGGCTTGAACGTGCGGCACACATTGCGCACGATGATCACGTGGCGCATCTGTCGCACCAGGCGTCCCGGCACGATTGGGCCACAGGGGTGCCTGGCGCATCTGGCGCGCGTGGCGCGCCTGGCACGCATGGCGCACCTCGCCCCTGCGTTGAACACATGCGGTCTGCTTTGGTCCTCATTAGCTGTCCATCCAAAGGCCACCGCTGAACACGCTGCGGCTCGGGTGCTACGTACGTGTTGGGAGGGCGGGTGGGAGTGAGCGAGACGGCTTGCGGGCGGGAAGGGTGTCTTGACCCCTTTCGCTACCCCCCACCTGGACCTGGACGGGGCGTTTCGCGACCGATTGGAACGTCCAAAACGGTGTCGGCGAGAAGGCACAAATCATGGATACAACTAAAGTGTTGGACCCATTTGGGATTTCTGGGGGGGGCCTAATTGAGTACCTCCCAATCGTTGATCGATCTCTTCCGAGGTGGCCCCAAGATGGCCCCCACGGCTCCCAAGAGCGCCTCAAGAGTGCCCCCAGAGGCGCCCAGGATGCCGCCAGAGGCCCCCAAGAGGTCTCCAAGAGACCCCTCCCCCTGCCCCTCCCGCTCCCCCCTCCCTCCTCCTCCATCCTCCCCCTCTTGGGGTTTGACAACTTCCTTAGCCCGCTATTCCATCGCCTGTTCCTCCGCATCCCTTATCACGGAAACTCGCCCGGGCTTCGCTTCTGTGATGGGCTGGCGGGGCGAAGCGAAGCGTCTAGAATGTGAGCGTTTTCTTATTCGGCGTTTCGACAATGGGCGGGAGAGGGGGGGCGGGGGGGATCTGGCCCCAGACCTCTGCTTGATGCGACTGCTTGCAACAATGCGCCCCGCGGGGAGACACCACCTGCTTGAAACAGGCGCCCAAAACAGCCGAGACCTCCTCGATTGGGGGGGGTGCGAAGCCCCGCGCCCGTCGGCAAAACAATGAATCAGCAGACGATCGCAATGTCAGCTCCACTGTTTGGCTTCGTTCGGGGTGCATTCCCGGCGCAGTTCCAAGCCGGAGAGGCCGCAGCGCGGTGGATCCGAAGTCGCGGCGGGGGGGGGGCAGCAGGGAACGCGGCAGGTGCCTGGGCCTCCCAAGGCCCAGGCAACGCCAAATGGGGTCACCACTGAGGGGGCCCCTCCCCTTCCTCCTCCTCAGACACAGACGCAGCATGAAGGGTCGGCGAGAACAACGCAAAATTCAAGCAAAATGCGAAGACAACTCGAACCTACCTTGAGAAAAGAGAGGAGAGGGAGAGAGAGGGGGAGAGAGAGAGAGAGAAACAAAAAAAAAAAGAGAGAGGGTGGGAAACAGGTCCCCCTCCACCCCCAAAGCCCCTGCCCTTGGCGCTGCTGCGCAGCAGCGCGTACTCGTGGAAGTCCACGTTTTGGGCGGGAGGGGGGGGGGGGAAGCGGGGCCCTTCTACCCTTCTTACTGACCTACCTCCTGCTGATGCTCATTCCTCATAACACATGGCCTCTGTCATAATAATTATAAGAGCGGCTTGACTGCGTGGCTGACCCGGCACTAACAGCGCCTAGGAGGACCAAGTCTACTCCTATGAGCTGTAGGGCGAGTGCTGTTATAAAATATTATTCATACGACTATCTATCTACACATGAAACCCTAATTCTTACTCGCCCTGCGCTGAGCCAGGCGGGCTGGCACTCAGTCCAAATCAGAGCTGCTCGACATGCCGCCGTCCCTCAACTTGCATTTGAGGTGGCGCGCATACTCCGGAACCATGGCCAGGCTCATCTAGGAAATTCTACGCCGGTCAGCCTTCAACTTGCGCCGCTGGCCACTGCCACCCCCCACGCTATCCTTCTTAGTCTGCTTATTATTATGCTTCTTCTTCTTCTGGGACTCCGCGACGCGGGCGGGCGGCGGGCCCGCCGGGGCTTCGGGCCTGAGCCGCGGCCCCCTCCCGTAGAAGCCGCGCTCGCCAGGCCTCGTGACTATGGCCTTAGGCTGGGGCGGCTCAGGCTCGGGGCGGGGCATGGGCTTGCTCCTCGCCTGCGGCGTCTCCTTGGCGCTGGGCCCCATTGCCCCGCAGCTCCGCGCGGCCCAGCCAGCGCCTAGAGGCCAAGGCCCCTAGCTTGATAGAAAGCAAAGCTACGCTATATATATATATATATATATATATACACATATGTGTATATATATATATATATATATATATATTGGTGGCGATGGCGCGGCTGCTGCTGGAGTTGTTTTTTCTTATTATTCTTCTTCTTCTTCTTCTTCTTCTTCTTCTTCTTCTTTTTTGGGGGGGGCTCCTCCTCCGCGCGCCCGCGCAACAGGGGGCAGCGCGCGCGCGCCGCGCCGCCCACGCGGCCCCCTCCCCGACGACAGGAGCTACGTGGAGGCGCCCCGCCCCATAAACCACGCACCACGCGCGCAGCGCAGGCATAGGGGCAGCAGGCAGAACAACAAAACAGCAGAACACACAACAAGTATAAACCCTCTCGCCCCAATCCATTCCCGCTCTCTCTTTCCCCCGAAATCGCTGCTCGATCACTCATCTCTGAACGGCGGTGCTCAGCCTAATCAGAGGGGTGGCAGGGGAAGAGAAGAGGGGGCTGCCAAGCAGCCACTGCGTCTGACTTGGTCGACATGGTCGAGCGTCGAGTCCAGCACCCCGCGCGCGTGGCTAATTCACTCTACATGCGCGCGCAGCCGATCGATGCTTCGCCAGATCGAACTGGACACAGACTCAGCGACGGCCCCCCTCACCTAGCTTGGCCTCGAGCAGCTCGATCTGGCTCGCGAGGCCCCTCGCGGTGCCCCCCGGGGGCCCGCGCTGCGCCGATGGGGGCCCGTGCGCCTCCTGCTCCACTGGCTGCGCCCTCCAGGAGGCGCTCGGCCCCCTCGAGGTCCGCATCGCCCCCAGCCGTCGGGCCCTCGACGCCGCGAGCTGCAGGGCTCCCCGACCTGGCGGGCAACAAAACTTTGCACCTTGAGGGCAGGCCTCCGGACCATAGCGGGGAAGGTGGAGATGATAAACGGAGAGACAGGGTTCCTGGCCTTAACTTGGTCCCACATTCCCGAAACTTCCAATGGAATTGCGGGAACTTTACCCCTGCGGAGCTTCCGCAGCTCCGATGACACTGCATTGGGGCAGAGCTTCGTGCGCTTGTTGCCTAATCTGGATCCTGTTGCGAACGCGCCACATCTAGTACATAACAGGACAGGAATGTGTGACCTTACTACCCAGCCTACCTGAAGGGAGTGCTTGGGTTCCCTGGCTGATTTTAAGGTTCGCCGAAGGGCCAGGGGCTGGGCTTTGCATGGCTTTGTCGCGCGGGCCCCAACAGCTGCGAAGCAGCGGGCGCATCTGTAGCTGGCCCCCGTCCAGAAAGGTTGGTGGTGCTCTGCAAATGGCCGGGGTTCCCTGTCCTTAAACAGCTTGGGCAGGCTCCCATATAAATCGTCTTTGCTGGGCCATAAATCCAGCATGCGGCCCGCCCCTTTCGCCAGGGTTATGGCTGCCTGCCCAGCATGCCAGCCCGCCGCCGCGTTGCCCAGGATAAGGAACCCGTCTTGTTCTGAGGCAGCCTCGGAGTTATTGCGGTGGGCTTTTACCTTTCAAAAGTTCTGGCCGCTGTTGAGGCCCTACAGCCATGGCTATGGCCCCCCAGAATCCTCCAAACTGGCTGCTGTCCACCAGCACTTTGGCTGGAGATCCCCTTTTGAATAAACCTGCATAATCCGATACAGTGGGTGCTGATTTTAGGGAAGTCTGAGAACTCGATTGCCAGACTCAGACCTCCGTGTTCAGCGTGCCCAGAATTCTGGGGATACAGTCTGGGGAGGGGTGACCAAATGGCCCTTAAAAACTCCCCGCTTGGGCTAAATTGGTTGGCTGCACGCCCCGCCCTGGCTATGCCAGGGAAGTTTGGGTGCAACCCGCTGCCATCCGTGAGTATAGGTAGGTCACTGTCAAACTTGCCTGGGGGGGCATCGTCCGCTGCCGTTAAAATGGGATGTGTCCCAATCCTCGATGGGATCATCATATATCTGCCGAGGTGCCCACAACCTGCTAAAGAAAGGGTCATCAGGCCCTTGGGCTAAGACAGTAGCTTGAAAGTCCCCTGAGTGTTCGTCCCTGGCCTCCAGGAAAAAAAGGTCATTGCCAAATCCCATGCTATGCAGCGTCCAGCTGGTTGCAGTATGAGCAGAGCCCGTTGGCATCGAAACCCCAATCCTTCAGCTTGGCACCTGTTGTGCAGCTGCCACAATACAGCGCCCGACAATGCTGCACTTGCTTGACAGTTAAATCTTCAGATGCCCTCTTGAGGGCTGTCTTGGAAACTTCTGCCCATAGCCCCTTCTCCCTAATTGGGTTGGAAGGAGCACCTTGTCTGCATGCTGCTGGACCAGCTGTTGCTCCAAATCTGCTATACATTCTTGAAATACCACCCGCGCGGCCGTTTCTGCGATGTTGAACCCCCCCCCACTTAACGTGGCGAAATGGGTTGGGCTACAGACTGTCCATTGGCCCTTCTTCATCCATAACAACATGTGTGAGAGAGGGCCACATACCGTTCCTAGCCAAGATGAGCAGCTAGAGTGAGTCAGCCTATCTTGTGCTGTCAAGAAAGCATCGCGGAGCTCCCTGACTGTTAACTCATCTGCATGCCCCTCGATCTCAGGTCGTGGCGAAGTAGCTCTCCACCACTCTTGGCAGCATCTTTCCAGACAAACTCCTGCCAGAGAGATAGGGTCCTGCAAATCAAGTGAAGACCATCATAAATCACTTTGTCCTGACCTAAGGTGGAAAGCAGAAGTACCTGACGACAAGGATCTCAACCTAGATACTTCGGCCGGCGTGAAAACCGACGTCGCCGCACCATCGTGCATGGTGGATCTAACTCCCGCTAGGTGACACCTTGAACGCAGGGCCTTGGTGTTCTTACCCCTAAGGCCCTTAAGGCGCTTGGCCCTAGCCGTGAGAGACGGGCGCCCAGACTCGCCCAGAGCCCCCCCAATCCTCCTTGTCCTCCTCATCCTCTTTCTCGGCCTCCTCGTCCTCCTCGTCCTCCTCGTCCTCCTTGTCGTCCTCCTTGTCGTCCTACTTGTCGTCCTCCTCCTCCTCTTCGTCCTGCTCGTCCTCCTCGATCCTCCTCGATCCTCGATGTTCCGGAGCAGGCGGCGGCCCCCCCGTGGGTACTGCCCGACAGACTAGCCCAGTGCACGAGCCCAAAAGGACCCAGGCTGCTGCAAGAGGGCGTCCACCCTGAGATACTCGTCCTCCTCCTCCTCCTCCTCCTCCTCCTCCTCCCACCTCTTCATCGTCCTACCTCCTCCTCCTCCTCCTCCTCCTCCTCCTCCTCCTCTTCCTCCTCCTCTCTTGGCGTTGCAATTTTCTCACAACGGGCATTTTCGCCCAGGCTCGGGCCCCGGGACCCTCACAGATCGATCCGGCTTGAGAAATGATGCAGAAAGATGGGGTCTGGGGCTCTGGGCGTGATGTTTTGCGATGCTACATTTTTTCTCGCAACGTCGGATCTCAGGGCAGGGGGCCGCAGGCAGTGGCCGAAGGAGGCCTCGGAGACGACGGGGGCAATGCCACCAGGAGCGCACGGGATGCCCAACGAGAGCCTCAACCCCACGAGGGAGCACGGCGGAGCACGGGCATGCTGACATCCCTCCACAAGGCATTCCTCGTGAGCGCACGTCGCAGCCCCACATGGAGCTCAAGATAGCTCAAGAGTGGCCTCCCAAACTCCCGAAACGGCCGAAGAGAGCACCAAGAGAGCACCAATAGCGCCCAGAGGGCCCCCAGACGCAACAACAGGGCCCAAGATGGCCCCAAGACAGTCCAGGAGGGCCCGATCGAGTCCTCAGACAACAAAAGAAGACCAGAAGACGTCTTGAGAATCATTGCAAAGCCTTCCCCTCCCCCTCTCTTGCTCCCAGGTATCTTCCTTTTACCCCTACTCCTCATCATCCTTCCCCTCCTCCTCGTCTCTCTTGTCCTACACATTCTCCTTCTCCGATTCCTTTTCCTCCAACCTTCTTCGGTTTCCACTATCAGCGCCCGTGAGGACACCACGCAATTTCAAGATGTTCAGGGGTCGGCGGACATGTAGCCATCATCGTGGATCATCCAATGACAATCGAGACTTAATACAGCAGACGATAGGAAAACTTACCGAGCAAGTCTTATGCTGGAACGGCTACACAATGATCACAAGAAAACGAGGGGGAACCAGTCCAGCCCTCGGGAACGTCTCACGCCACGGTCGCAGGTGGACACACGAGGATGGAGACATGCTGTAGCGAAGCAGGGAGGGCACGGGAAGGACAAGGCAAATCAGGCGTTAGAGCGGCGGGGAGGCAGAAGAGAGGGAATCTTGCGACGACGGGGTAAGTGATACCATGCACAGGCGAGACGGCTGAAGAGTCCACCTCCTCCTCTACCACTTCAATATATTACTCCCTCCTCTCGTCGCCCTACTCATCTATTGTTTCATCCTGTTCCCTGCTCGTCATCCTTCCCCAAACCTTCCTTCTACTGCCCCATCCTTGTAAAGCTCCGTCTGCAACTCCACCTTCTACAACTCCATCCTTCTACAACTCCGTCCTTCCCCATCCATCCTTCCCCATCACCCTCCGCCTTCTCCTCCAACTCCTCTGCCCCCTCCCCTCGCCCTCCTTCTGCCGCTCCTCCTCCAACTTCCTCCTGCTCCTCCATGTTTCTTCCGTGTGCAGAGCTCCTCCTCGTCGCACGTACCAGCAGGCGTGTGGGCATCTCACCACGCGTTGTCTCGAGTCCTGAGATTTCGAAGAGCTCCGTGGATGGATGGCGTGCCGTTTTCAACATGTGGCTGTGGTCAAAACGCCGCGCACCTTCGTCTTAAGCACATTCTGGCAGCGTAGCGGATGGAGGGCGGGCGGGTGGGTTCCATCACGTGCTCTCGCCTTGGCGCCGCGCGCGATCGTCTCAAAAGTTTCCAGCAGCCACGCGGGAGGAGGAAATACTGGGTTCAAATTATGGCATTCGCAGGAGCGCGGCGCACAATCGTCGTACTATATTCTAGCAGCAACTCTGATGGAGGGCGCCTTGTTTTCAAACTTGGCATCAAGCTTGTGACCCCCCTCATCTTATGGCAAATTAGAACATACAATTAGTTACCCTAACGGGGACCGTTACTCCTCCAAATGGGCTTCTCGCTTGAACCTTACCCTCAAATTACGATCGAAAATTGCAACTGGTGCGACTCCGTCACGGGCGAAGTAAGTCTTGTCGCAATACGGGGATTCCGATGGATACTTGTTTCGGGCGACTTGATCATACCGCTGGGCACTTTCTACTCTTCACTACGTCGTATGCGCTGAGTGGAGTGTCACCGGGCCCCTCGGAGTCCTCAGTACTGAATCGTGCAACTGCGAAGGCAAGAAGAGCGCTCCAAGTGACATTTGGAGCCCCCCCCCGCCCTGCACGAACCACGACCCAGGAGGCCGTCTACCCCAGATAGTCGCAAGAGGCATCTGAACGGCCTCAAGGCCACGACCCAAGCACGGTGGGGGCATGGGCCGACGGCCACTACAATCCGTCGCCCCCTGCGGTCTTGCCACAGGGGTGCACTGCATGCAAATGTCTGGCAAATGTTTGGCTCTTTTCTAACTCCGCGTGGGGTCTCGGCCCAACTTGCCGGCCACTAAGCGAGCGCCGAAATTTCTTTCTCCGTTGGCCCGATCGCCTCCAAGACGGCCAACATGGCCTCCAAGATGGCCCGAAACGGCCGAAGAAACTCCCAAGTTGCCTCCAAAACGGTCCAGGAAGTCCCCAAGAGGATCCACAGGAATGTCCGAAAATGTCACAATCACTGAGTTTCCTTAGGTTGGAGGTTTTTGGCTTAGCGCCTGCTCCGTTTTCCGACGACCCAAAGCGGCCCATGAGGCCCCCAAGATCGCTCCCAGAGCGCCCAAAAGGCAGCCAGGATGGCCACGTGACGGTCCAAGAGGCCCTCAACACGGCCCGAAGAGGGCCCCAAGACGGGCCAAAGACGGCCCAGGAAGAGGAGGAGGATGAGGAGGGGAAGGAGGAGGAGGAAAAGGAGGAGAAGGAAGAGGACTATGGAGAGGAGGCGGGGAAGGAGAAAAGGGAGGGGAGGAGCTTTTCAGCAATTGTCCCGACAGCCACAAAGCGGCAGAGGAGAAGGAGAGACGGATGATGATTATGATGATGGTGATGAAGATGCTGATGATGATGGTGCTGCTGCTGTTGCTGATGATGGTGCTGCTGCTGTTGCTGATGTGGATGCTGATGATGATGCTGCTGATGATAATGGTGATGATGCTGATGCTGGTGCTTCATATGGTGATGTTGACTTTGCTGATGGTGATGGTGATGATGATGATGATGATGATGATGACGACGCTGTTGCTGATGATGGTGATGATGTTGATGCTGGTGCTGTTGATTTCGATGCTGCTGATGGTACTGATGACGATGATGATAGTGATGATGATGCTGATGTTGACGAACGAGGTAATCATGCTGATGATGCTGATGATGATGATGCTTATCACTACGACTACAGACATGACTATGATGATGGTGATGCTGATGATGGTAGTGCAGACGAGGATGATGAGGATGATGATGTTGATGAGGATGATAAGGATGAGGACGAGGATGATGATGATGATGATGATGATGATGGTGATGATCATGCTGATGATGATGGTGATGATGATGATGGTGATGATGCTGCTGATGCTGATTATGATGATGAGGAGGACTCAGGAGGTAGTAGAAGGAGAAGAGACGATGATGATGATTATTATGATGATGCTGCTGCTGATGATGATGATGCTGGTGCTGATGTTGCTGATGCTGATGATGATGATGATGATGATGATGAGGAGGACGATGCGGAGGAGAGGAGGAGGAAGAGGATAATAATGAGGAGGAAG
This sequence comes from Prorocentrum cordatum, assembly GCA_963575745.1. NCBI lineage: Eukaryota > Dinophyceae > Prorocentrales > Prorocentraceae > Prorocentrum > Prorocentrum cordatum. Next base: position 18,896 of record CAUYUJ010020357.1, read on the forward strand.
ATGAGGAGGAGAGGGAGGATCATTAGACGGTGAGGAAAGGGAAGGTAGGCAAAAGGCGGAGGATGAGGCTGCCCGCGGGGTAGAGCGACCGCGTCGAGCCACGATTGGTTACCCCCGCGCGCGCCCCCGCGCGCGCCCTCGCCTCGGCGCGGTCACGCGCCCGAGGCCGCCAAACAGGCCTCACCTCCCGCAGCCCGCAGCAGCCTCGCCACCTTGGCGGCCAGGCCTGGCGAGCAGCTTCGCTCTCGCGCACGGCGCCGCGGCCTCGGCCAGCCGCCGCCGCCGCCCGCAGCCCCTGCTTCGCTTCCAGCAGCAGGGCCACCTGCAGGCGGCTGGCTCTCCTCCTGCAGCCTGGCCACCTTGGCCACGCGGTGCGGCGACGGCGCGGGGCTGCACGCGCGCCTGCAGCGCCGCTGTGGCGAACCTCCCCCCCCTCCGCGAGCAGGCGGCTCCTCCAGCGTGGTCGCCTGCAGCTCGTCCACGCTGACCTCCTCAGGGCCGCCCGCCAGCGGCTGGTTCGCACGTCCTGGAGCCCCAGCGGCGGCCAGCCTCGGCGAGCTGCCTCGCTCGCGCGCGCGGCGCCGTGGGCGGGGTCCGCCGCCGCCGCCGCCGCCGCCCGCGGGTCCCGCCACTCCTCCTGCCTCCGATCCACCAGCAGGCCGCTGGTCCTCATCCTGCGGTCTGGTCACCCTGGCCTCGCGGCCCCGCGGCTGCGAGCGACCGCGCGCGCGCTCGCATCGCCTCGCGGGCGAGGCGCCTCCGCCTCCACAGGCAGGCGGCCCTGCAGGCGTGGTCCCCTGCTCGTCCGCACCTCCAGCCACGGTGCTGGCCGCCGTCGGCTGGTCTGCACACCCGCCAGGCACCTCCACGTCCAGCAGCTCCCCACTCAGGTCGTCGAGGCGCGCGATGACGACCGGCACCACCCTCGCCGTGCGGGGCGCGAGCCCCCGCTGCAGCTTGGCCACCGCCGCACTGCCCGCCGCGGAAGGCGGCAGCTTGCACTCACCGCTGAAGCCGCATGCCCTGGCGGCGCCCGCGAGCCCGCAGGGGCGGCAGGCGACAAGCGGCATCCTGCGCTCCAGCTGCTCGTCCACGGCGGGGCGGATGACCACCAGGTCATGGGCGGTGAGCCCCTGCTGCCTCAGCCTCCTGTTGGCCTTCGCCGCGTCCGCCACGATGGAGCCTGGGCGTTCGGCCACTCTCTCCTCCCACCTGCAGACCTCACACCACCTGGGCTGCCCAGGCTGCCCGCGCCAGGTGCAGGCCACCTGCGCGGCTGCCGCACGCCTCTCGGGAAGAGCCCGCTGCTGCTTCACCTTGCCGTGCGTGGTGTCGCCGCCGTCTACCCAGGTGCCCACCGCCGAGCACCACAAGGCGACCCTGTCGACGAGTCCTCGGCTATGAGCAAGCTGCAGACGCTCACGGCCAGGCAAGCGCCCCGCTGCGGCAGCCTCCTTGGCCGCGCGGTCGGTCAGACGATTGCCGTGCCAGTCACGGTGCGACACCTTCCCAGCCACCACCTGCTGCCTCGTGCTGTGGCTGGGCACCCACCTCAGGTGCATCACGCTTCCCAGGCCTCCGCGTTCATCCAGCAGAGCCCAAGCTTGCCTCCACAGGTGCGCCCAGGAATGGCCGCTGGCCGTCGTGCGCATACGCCCCACCTAGTAGAAGCCGTCGAACACGTACTTCGAGTCCACTACCAGCACGGTGTCACCGTTGCCGTACCCCAGCGCCATGATCACCGCCGTGAGCTCGCTGCCGTTGATGTCGACGCACGGGCCGACCATCTGGCCTGCGATCGGCGCCCTGTACACGTCCCCTCCCTCCAGCAGCGCGACTGCACTCCAGCCCGCCGACGTGAACTCGCCGTAGTCCGCCTCGAACGCCGAGCCGTCCAGGAAGAGCTCACCAACTGGCAGAACCCCTTCCCTCATGATCATCCTTCCAGCAGACCAGGTCGCTGGCCTGAGGCTTGCGCAGCCCCCTCGGCACTGGCCACAGGCACCTCTCCAGCAGCAGCTGGGCCCCAGGCTCCTGCCATCTCCTCCTGAGGTCCGCCAGGTCAGGGGGAAGGGCCAGCACCTCTTGCCAGCTTGCACAGTCGCAGTGCCTGTGCATCAGGGTGCCCTCCAGCCCGCACCTGAGGCACCCAGCGCTACTCGCCAGCCCCCTCTCCGCCTTTCGTGCCTGCGTCCGCTGCCCGTTGACGATGAGGGGCCGCAGGTGCGCCATCTCGCGCTGCGTGAGCCGCGCCATGACCTTGCCAGCGCCTCCTCCCAGCAGACCCTCAGGGCGGTGCACTCTGTCTGTGGTGGTCAGCCTCGCCAGCGGCTCGAGCTCGCCACCTCCTGCCAGGTGGCCACACCCTGGGTCCTTGCTGACCTGCCTCCACTGCCACCGCTGTACCCCTCGCATGACCAGCTTGCGCACGACCCACGGCGCCACGCCGAACGGCGCAATGGTGTCCCCGTCGTCCATGACCCAGCTGTTGGCCGCTGCCACCTCCCAACCGGTCCTCCGCAGCGACATCGCCGTCGCCGCGCACGGCCCCCGAACGTGAACCCAGGTGGTGGCCCTCTTGCCCTGCAGGCAGCGGACCACCATGTGGAGAGGCACCCAGTTCTCCCACACCGCCCGCAACAACATCATCACGGGCATGCAGGTCGCGTCAATGATCGGGTCGAGCCCAGGCTGAAGCAGCAGCCCCAGCGACCTACTCTTGCTCGCCGTGGTGTTGGACACCGCCACGAACGTCATCGTCCTGGCGCGGTACAGCTCGCCCATCGCACACCCCGTGATGGCCGTGCCGTAGTCGATGCACCCTCCTCGTGGCGAACCTCTTGGCCTTCACCATTTTCAACGCCTTGAACTTCCTCAGCCTTTGCCCCGCCTGCTGGAAGCGTCCCGCGCGCACCGCGCGCCCCAGCCTCTTGCCCCCGCTGAAGTCGACCCCAAGGTTGCGCTCCTGCCGCACCGCCAGCACCCCCAGCGGCTTGCGCAGCCTCCTCTCCAGCTCCTGCCTCGCCTCAGGGAAGTTGGCGAGCGCCCTGGACTTCTTGACAGCGACCGCCAGGTCCACCTCGCCGAGCAGGACCTTGAGATGCCTGGCCGCTGTCGTGGTGTCCCCGACGACGCGCTGCAGGCCTCCAACCCTCCTGATGATGATGTCATCCACGACCACCGAGAGGGCCACCGTGGGCACCAGCGCCTGCAGCCTATCCAGCGGCTCCAGCAACAACATCTTGAGCAGGAGCGTCGCCAGCCCATCCCCTGGCAACACGGCCTGCTCAGTGTAGATTGCGTCGCTGACAGCCTCGTCGCGCGCCAGCCACCTGGCCGACCTATACAGGCTGATCTGCAGCTTGAGCTGCCACAAGGGAAACCCCGTCCTCCTCGCAGCGCGTATGAGGTGCCCGTGCTGCACCTGCTCGTACGCCTTGAGTAGGTCTAGGAGCACCAACGCGGCGACCCAGCTGGAGGCGTCGCCCGCATCGCGTCCTTTGGCCGAGGCCCACTCGCACTCCACCGCGTGCTGCCAGACCGCCCTCTCGCAACCTTTCCCTCTGGACGCCCAGAAGAAAGGCCGATCGTTCTTGCGCTCCCACTCGACCGCCGCTGGCCTGCGCAGCCTCGTCTGAATCCTCGCGAGCACGTGGACGATGGCCACCGGCCTCACTCCTCCTAACCTCTTGGCCAGGAACACGATCTTGTTGTTCAGCTGCGGCCACTCCGCCGCCTGCTCGACCGCCATCACGACGTCGATGAGCGTCTCGAGGCCCTCGCCGATGAGCTCCAGGAGCTGCCGCGGCTTGACCGCCTCGAAGCCCGCCGCGGTGCCCATCCTGAACGTACGCATCACCACCTTCATCTCCTCAACTGAAGGCCTGCCAGGCCTCACGCCCAGGTCGTCTGGCCACACCAGATCTTCATGGGCGCACTGCACTCGCCAGAGCTTGCCCCATTCCTGCTCGAGGGCGTCCAGCTCCTGGCATAGGCTGTGGGGCCCTGCCGAGGAACTACAGTCGCTGCCTTGCCAGCCCACGGCCACCCTCGTGACCGCATGCAGCCCTCCTGCTCCTCCCTTCAGCTGCCTGTCGACCCGCTCGTCAAACCGCCTGCCGCGCTCGTCGATATCGCGCTTGGCCAGCCGGTGGGCGCGCAGCTTGGCCAGCCTGGCCATGGTCAAGAGGGCCACGGGGTCCCAGCTCGCAAGCCCCGCGTGCTGCAGCGCCCGCAGCCACCTGCCCGCCTCTGTGCTGGCGTGGTTGCCTCCCTGCTCGCTCTCGGCCTGCTCGTGCCACTGCCTGACTCTCTGAGGCGCCAGCTCCGCCAGCTTAGGCAGAAAGTCGAGCGCATCAATCCTACCTCGGGGCGCCTGGGCTCTCGCAGCGGTCCCCAGCGTGCTGGCCACCCTCGCCATCCACGCCGCCTCAGGCGTGTGCCTCGGCGCCCGCGGCTCCTGAATCCCGCTGCGCCGCACCTTCTTGGTGGAGAAGCCCTGCGCCCTGCCCGCGTACCTGGCCCCCTGGCCCTCCAGCTGGTACACGTCCGGCCACTCCTCCTCTGCGCGCTCCAGGAAGGTGGCGAAGGCGGCGGCGAGGGCGTCCTTGGCGCCAGCGCCCTCGCGCTCCACCTCGCCTGCACCGCCGCCCCGCTTCTCCTCCTGCTCCTCCGCGTGCCTCCACGGGAGGAGGGCGGCCTTCTCTCCCCAGAGGCTGGGGGGCCTCACGCATGCTCCTTCAGCCACTTCAGCCTGAAACGGACTGCCCGCGATCCCATGCGGTGCCTGACTCGGATGCACACCGCCAGTCCCAGCATGGGGAGGTGCTCCTGGGCAGCCCCCATGCCCCTCCTGCGTCGCCGCCTCCTCCTCGAGCCCGCGCTGCACCCCGCAGACCTGCAGCGTGTCGTGCCAGTCTGCGCCGCGCTGCATGCAGCACGTGCTCAGGCTGCCTCCTGAGACCTCGGCGGCCAACGCGGGCGGAGGCGGCAGCGCACTGCTGAGGGGGCCCCACCTCGCCCGCTGGCCCTCCTGCGGTTTTTTTCGAGGATGCCGTCGGCAGCGCCTCGGGGCCACCACCTTCCCTCATCGCGCTGCTGCTGGCCAGAGTCATCAAGCCTGTCAGCCTCGCGTGGTTGTTTTTCGAGGATGCCGTTGGCAGCGCCTCGGGGCCACCACCTTCCCACTTCGCTTGGCCTCCAGTTGGCAGCGGCGCCGCCCCCCTGCGGCCTCGCCTGCTGGCCCTCGGCGTCGACCAGCGAGCGTGCCACCTCTGCGTGGCCAGCGCCCTCCTCGACCTCATGTTTTTTTGTTCGAGGATGCCGTTGGCAGCGACTCGGGGCCACCGCCTTCCCACTTCGTTTGGCCTCCAGTCAGCTTCAGCGCCGCCCCCCTGCGGCCTCGCCTGCTGGCCCTCGGCGTCGACCAGCCTGCGTGCCCCCTCTGCGCGGCCAGCGACCTCCTCAGCTTCCCATGGTTTTGTTTTCGAGGATGACAGCGGCAACGCCTCGGGGCCACCACCTTTCCTCTGCGCACGCCTCCATGCGCGCCACCTCCGTCTCACGCGGTTTTTCGAGGGCGCCGTCGGCAGCGCCTCGGGGCCACCACCTTCCCTTCGCACGCGGGCGAGCCCCAGCCTCGGCGCCATCCTCTGGCGCCCTCTCCTGCTCGCCCGCAGCTGCTGCCAGGACTAGTCCCGGCTGCTCCCTCACACGCCTCCTCGCCCGCAACCAGCTGCTGCGGTGGTCCCTCGCGCAGCATCCGTGCGGCCTGACCTCGAGGAACGCCCGAGGCCCCTGCGCCACCCTCATGGCGCCCTCCATCTTCTGCTTGGCGACCTCGACGATGACTGGCGCGCGCGGGCACGCGGGCGAGCCCGCCACCACCTGAGCTCCCTGCGCGAGCAGCCCGCGCGACACCAGGCAGTAGTCGATGATCCGCCCTGACGCCATACAGGTAGGCCCCGCTGGTCTGACCACGGTCGCGTTGAACAGAGCCAGCACCCCGCCTGCCTGCAGCTCCTCCTCGCTGAGATCCCAATCCCCACCAACCACGTACTCTCTGCGGCACTGTCTGAGCCTCCTCGCCAGCTGCTTGAGACTCGACATGCTGCTGAGGTTGAGGCCCACCCCCGCCTTCAGGCACAGGTTGGCAAGCAGAAAACCACCGCCGCAAACGCCCGACACCCAGTGCACATGAACCCTGCCGTCCACCACCACCGCCGCCTGGTGATCCTGGACCTCCGCCATCCCGTGGCAACGTCGCACCATGGTGATGAGCCCTCCTGTGCTGAGCCCCCCTGACTCAGATCGCACCGCTGGCGAACTCCTCGCCCGCCATCCTTGACTACGGAGCTGAGCCTCGGCATCTCCACTCCGTCCCTCCAGCAGCCTGGTCTCCTGCACCAGGATGGCGTCGCAGTTCTGCACCTCCTGCACCATCAAGCACTTGCCCAGGCTGCTGAACGCGTTGACATTGACCGTGCAGATCCTCCAGACGCCAGACCCCTTGCTAGGACTCTGCGTCCATCTCCTCCTCCCCCGTGCGCATCTTCTTGGCCTCTTTGATGAGGGCCTCAGCCGCCTTCCTCTCGTCAGGGTCCACGAACTGCTCCTCCAGCTCCTTCCAGGCCTGCTGCACCTCAGGGGATGGCTGCTGCGGCCGAGGCTCAGCCACAGCAGACGGCCTTGCCGCAGCCCCTGCCCTCGTGGCTGCAGCAGCGCCAGCCACCGCAGGAGGCGGCTGCACAGGATCTGGCTCTCCAGACCCCTCCCCTGCAGCCTCGCTCTTCCACTCGAACAGCCTCTCGACCGCCTCGGACAGTTTGACGAACTCGTCGCTGAGCACTGGGCTCGCCGCCTCCCCGCTGGACTTGGCCCAGCCCGCGAGCGCCGCCTTGACCTCTGGCAGGGAGGCAGGGGTAGCAGACGCTGCTGTAGCCACCTCAGCTGCAACAGCGGTCTCCGCCAGCCTGGCACTCTGAGCCGCCAGCGCCTCGCGCGCCCTGCCTCAGCCAGCTCCTGCCGCGGCTGCACCAGCTTCCCCGTGAGGTCCGCCGTCTCGTTGATGGCCGCCCTCGCCTTCGCCCTGGCCAGCTCCAGCAGGTGCTCGGTCCGCTTGACCTTCTGCGCCTTCTCGTCGGCCAGCAGCTGGGCCGCTTTGACGGCCTTATCCTTGGACAGGTCGTCGCCCAGCCCTTCACGCACCAGCCGCCTGGCCTGCTGGAGCTCGTTCCTGATCCTCGCGCTGAAGAGCTTGGTCGCAATGGCGAACTGTACATCCGACATGCTGACGAGCTCGCGCCGCTCATCGTCACTGAGCACCATCCCCGCAGCACGCTGACCTCCTTCACCGCCCTCATCACCTCGCCACCACGGCGCACGGGTCGCAAGCGCGCCAGCACCGGCACGCCCACCACGCCCGCCACCGCCAGCGCCAGGAGCACCGCCACGACCTGAAGCCCCGTGCGGGAGGAAGCTGCCCAGGACCCTCTGCGACGGCTTGCCGCCCCCTTGGCCCCCGAATCGACAGCACTTGCGCTCGGCGAAGTTGTAGTAGCCACACTCCTGGCGCACCCATCCCACGGGTTTGTCTGAGCGACCTCCTCCACGCCCCTGCCCCGCGCCGCGCCCCATCGCGCGCGAGAAACTAGAGGAAAGGCGCCCGACTGCCAGAGCACAAAGACTCTTGCCTGCCGCGGACTAGCGGTATCCGTGCGATCCCCGCGGGAACCTGGCATCTTGAGCCAAAATGGCTACGGAGCGGAGGAGGAGGAGAGGAGGAGGAGGAGGAGGAGCAGGAGGAAGGAATGGGGCCGAGGAGCTCACGCCCCCGCAAGCAGCTCAAGCCGCTCCCGCATCGACCAGCTGTACTCCTTGCGGTACACCGCGGCGGCGCCAGCCTGCGGCCGAGCGCCCGCCCGCGCCGCGGGGCAGACTGCACGGGCCGAAGGGGCCTCGGTGCACGTGCGGTGGGCCAACGTGCCTCCTCACCGCCCGCATCTCCTCCTGAGCCGCCTCTCCTCCGCCGCCGTTCTGCCCATCGTGCCCCCCCCCCCCGCGTCCTGGTAGTCTCTCTGCTCCTGCTCACCCTGCTCCTCCTCCTCATCTCCTCCTCCTCATCTCCTCCTCCTCCTCCTCCTCCTCCGCCTCCTCCTCCTGATCCCTCCTCGTCTTCCTCCTCCTTCTCCTCCTCCTCCGCCTCCTCCTCCTACTCCTCCTCCTCCTCGTCCTCCCCCCCCCTCCTCCTCCTCCTCCTCCTTCTCCTTCTCCTCCTCCTCCCCTCCTCCCTCCTCCTCCTCCTCCTCCTCCTCCTCCTCCTCGTCCCTCGTCCTCCTCGTCCAGCTCGTCTCGTCCTCGTCCTCGTCCTCCTCCTCCTCTCCTCCTCCTCCTCCTCCTCCTTCTCCCCCCTCCTCCTCCTCCTCGTCCTCCTCCTCCTCCTCCTCATCCTCCTCCTCCTCCTCCTCCTCCTCCTCCTCCTCCTCCTCCTCCTCCTCCTCTACTCCTCCTCCTACTACTACTACTACTACTACTACTACTACTACTACTACTACTACTACTACTACTACTACTACTACTACTACTACTACTACTACTACTACTACTACTACTACTACTCCTCTCTCTGCTCCTGCTCCTGCTCCTCCTCCTCCTCCTCCTCCTCCTCCTCCCTCCTCCCTCTCCTCCTCTATATCCTCCTCACCCTCCTCCTCCTCCTCCTCCTCCTCCCCTCCTCCTCCTCATCATCATCATCATCATCAGCATCAGCATCACATCAGCATCATCATCATCATCATCATCATCATCATCATCATCATCATCATCATCATCATCATCATCATCATCCATCATCATTCATCATCATCATCATCATCATCAGCATCATCATCATCAGCAGCATCATAATCAGCATCAGCATCATCATCATCATCATCATCATCATCATCATCATCATCATCATCATCATCATCATCAGCATCATCACCATCATCATCAGCATCATCATCAGCAGCAGCATCATCGTTTTCCTCCTCCTCCTCCTCCTCCTACCACCTCCTGGGTCCTCGCCTACCGCGGGGTCCTCCCGCAGCCTGGCCGTCCCCAGGCTCCGATGCAATCCCGGGCCAGCGTCCAGGGGCGGATGGCGCCACGACTCGCATGCAACTTCCGCCACCGCATGCCCGAGCCCGCTCTCTACCTGGTCTTCGTTTGGAGCAGTCCCCAGGCAACGTGGCCCAGAAAGGAGGAAGAGGAGGAGAGGGCAGAGGGCGGAGGAGGCGGAGGAGACCTCCTCCCGCCTCCCTCCACCTCCTCCTCCGCCTGGCAGGGCGGGACATAAGTACTGCCGCAACTGACTTTGAGCTTCAAGTTTCATCCTTGCGGTCCCTCCAACAGTAGAGGGACCCCAGACGGCGCTGCGGAGCTGGATTGACGCTTCCTCCTGCCGAGTCGATCCGATCCACCTCCTCCTTCTCCTCCTCCTCCTCCTTCTCCTCCTCCTCCTCCTCCTAACTCTCCTCCCTCCTTCCTTGCCTGACATGGGGGGAAGCGGGTCCTGAGGGAAACGGGTCCTGGACCCTGGGGCCTTCTCACAAGACCAGGTTCTTCATCCTGAGTCGCTTTCTGACAGCCCGAAGGACCCCGTGAAGGGCCCTGGGCACCCGATGACGGCGAAAAGCCTCAAAACCCGTTTCCCTCGGGACCCGCTTCTCTCCCACGGCGACTCGCTTCTTCCTTCGCGGCGGCTGGACTGCGGGAACCACAAGGTACCGATACTGCTACTCCCTGGGCCTCTCCCAGGGTGCGTTCTGACCGGAATTCCGAGGCGAATCCAGCGGTGGCGACGAGGTTCTCCGAGGCGGCTGAAAAAATGGATTCTGGGGCGAGGGTAGCAGTATGGGTGCACACTGGTCGGAAGAAGTAGGCTTAGGACGGGCATGTCCCCCTACAGGCGGATTTTGGAGGGGAACAAATACCTCTCAAATGCCCCAAACATGCACACACAAAATGTCGAAGCATATTCGAAAATTGCCCCCAACTATTTTTGGGCTATTTTTGAACAGTCCTCCTTTAGAAGGACGTGCCCGACTTAAGTGAGCAAAACATGAAGTAGGAAAGCGGATCAAGTAGATTGGGTTCAGGCCCACCCAGAGAACGACACAACGCAGCAGAAGCATACCGATTATTGAAGCAAGACGACGCTCCGACTATTGATGCAGCGGGATCGGGGAATCCAAATCCGGGAATGTAAAAATACCTACTCTCAACGACCCGCGTGTACCTTTTTCCGAGGCGCGCACGGGCGGCCACCAACCGGCATCGAGGGAACCCTCGGCATACTTAGCCCACTGAAGTAGCAGCCTGAGTAGGGGCCCCAAAGTGCAGACCCTGCCCCCCCTCACCGACATGATGATCGATTGTTTTCCTGTGGCGCATACCTCGAAGACGGTGCCACAATTCGAAGCGCCTCCTCCTCCTCCTCCTCCTCCTCCTCCTCCTCCTCCTCCTCATTCCTCCTCCTCCTCCTCCTCCTCCTCCCTCCTCCTCCCTCTTCTTCCTCCTCCTCCTCCCCCTCCTCTCCCTCCTCCTCCTCCTCCTCCTCCTCCTCCTCCTCCTCCTCCTCATCCGATGGGCTGGCAGGATGGCCGCCGGCACGCCCAATGTCGGCGCCCCCCTGCGAAGCGACACGCCGGCGCGGCGCACCCCGCGCGAACGGAGATGCCCGCCGCCCGCCTCGGGCGTGTGCGGCCGTGGTAGTCGCGGTCGCGGCCGTCGTCAATCGCGGTCGGGGAGGAGGAGGAGGAGGAGGAGGAGGAGGAGGAGGAGCAGGAGGAGGAGTAGGAGGAGGAGGAGGACGACGAGGAGGCCTTAGGAGCAGGAGGAGGAGGAGGAGCAGGCGAAGGAGGCATGAGGAGAAGGCATGAGCAGCAGGAGGAGGAAGAGGAGGAGGAAGCTGGATGCAGGATGAGGAGGAGGAGGAGGAGGAGGAGGAGGAGGAGCTGGAGGCAGGAGGAGGAGGAGGAGGAGCTGGAGGCAGGAGGAGGGGGCAAGAGCGGGCAGGAGGAGGGAGCTGTGGGTCGTCCTCGCCCTCGTGGCCGCGACGTGGTGGCCGCCGTCGTCGTCGTCGTCGTCGTCGTCGTCGTCGTCGTCGCCCCCGCGGCCGCTGCCGCGGGCTGCCGCGGCGGCCTGGCTCCCAGGTGCCAAGAGCTCCGCCCAGCGCCGCTCGGAACCCTCGCGGTCGCAGCCGCCGGGGAGGTCGCCTTTCGGGGGGGCGTCGTCTCGTCGCTCGTCGCTCGTGGCGCGTCGCTCGTCGCGCGTCGCTCGTAACGAAGCTCGTCACTCGTCGCGCGTCGCTCGTCACCCGTCGGCGTCGGCGTCGTCGTTCGTCGGTTGTCGTCGGTCGCCGTTCGTGGTCGGTCGTCGTTGGTCGTCGATCGTCGTCGGCGTCGCCATCGTCGTTCGTGGTCGTCGTCGTCGTCTTCGTCTTCTTGTTGTCTTGTGGTCGTGTCGTCTTGTCGTCTTGTCGTCGTCCTCGTCCTCGCCGTCGTCGTCGTTGTCGCCATTCGTGACCGGTCGTCGTTGGTCGTCGATCGTCGTCGGCGTCGCCATGCGCGTTCGTGGTCATCGTCGTCGTCGTTGTCGTCGTCGTAGTCATTGGTCGTCGTTGGTCGTCGCGTCGTCGTTTCCCTGCATCATGTTCTGCATTATGTGTCCTAGCAACTGGCATGGGAACTCGTCATCGCTCGCTCGGGTGGGCGGGGCCGGCACAGGTGTTATTGTATATCACGCTTGAGGTTCAACATCTTCTGATCTTGCCACGCCATGCAGCGCAGGATTGCCAATGCTTGTCGCCCGACTTGCGAACTGTTGTCGCGTGTTTGCGTTTTGCTGCTACACGATCCGTAGCCACCGAGGCGCGTCGGGCGCACCCGACGCGTCTGGATCTCTTCCACCACCCGCCGAGGCTCCCTCCCGAGAATTTCGCCCCCTCAGTGCTGCTCGAAGGCCTTCCGGGTGCGCGGCGGGCCGTTCGGGCCCGCCCCCATGCCTTGCGCGAGCGCCGCCTACGCAAGAACGATCAATGGGCCGAGTTCCGCTCTGGCAATGGCGGAACGGAAAGTCGAGCAGGAGGAGGAGGAGGAAGAGGAGGAAGAGGAGGAGGAGGAGGAAGAGGAGGAGCAGGAGGCAGGAGGAGAAGGCATGAGGAGCAGGAGGAGGAGGAGGAGAGTGAGGAGGAGGAGGAGGAGGAGGAGGAGGAAGAGGTTGAGGAGGAGGAGGAGGAGGAAGAGGGGGCTTTATCCCCGTCGCTCTTCCTCCGCTGCGCCCGCTTGGCGCGCGCGCTGGGCGGCCTGTATCTCGCGGGGCCGTTGGAGATGACGAGCCACGTCGCGCGCGCCGCCCTTCAGACGTCGCGCAGCTCGGCCGCGCCCAACACGAGCGACGATCAAAAACGGGTCTTGCGCGAGATGGCACGGCGACCTAACGCTGTAGCTTACGCGGGCCGCCAGCGCGGCATGCTGCACTGGCGACGAGTGCGCTGACACGCGACCTGACGCGGGCGGCTTACGCGCCAATGTCGGCGAAGGCGACCCTTCGAGAGCGCGGCGCCGCCCCTGGCCTCCGACTCCTCCGAAGCCTCTCCGATCAACGCCCCTGCCCTGGCCCCGTGGCCCCGCCGTCCCGGATGGCGGGCCACTCGGCGTCGGCCTGGCGCTTCAGCATCCACGCATCCACGCCAGAGGGCGATCCATGGTGCGCGACGCGGCAGCAGGAGAGCCCAGAATCGAACCGATGAGTCGAATCGGCGATCGAAATGAATCGGATCGGCAGAAATCGGCAGCCAAGTCGGGAAGAGTCGAATCAGCGGAAAGCGGCAGAGCAGTGAGGCCTCATTGAAGAATCGGAATCCAAATCTGAATCCGAAGTCGAATCGGGTCGGGATCGGAAACCGTCGAAGTCGAATCGAATCGCACCCCAGGACTCGAAGCGAGCCCTGCGCTGCAGAGATCGAAATGGGCGCGCAGATGCCGCTGCAGTTGAACATACAGACGAGCCCTGCGCTGCAGAGATCAAGATGGGCGCGCAGATGCCGCTGCGATTGAACAAACATATTCCTGGGCTGCGTGTACTCACGCAGTGGGCACTCCAACGATACACGAGCGCACGTACAGCCCGCAAGCTACAGTTGGGGCTCGACCACAAAGAGACTTTCCACACCAAAAACGTTAAGGCTCGACCACAAGAGACCTTCCACAAGAAACCCGACCCTGAGACCCCAGGACGTCGATCAGTTTCTGGTGTGGGAACGTCACGCTTCCCATCGCAAGGCCATCGAGACCCAAGAAATCCAGGACACCCTGGAGGCAAGCAATGTGTTTCTTCGCATGGTCTCCACTGCGAGTCCTTGCTGCGACAGCCGCGAAAAAGACTCCGGGAACGGCGTCGGCGACGCGAGCACGCACGAACGAAAACACCCCAAATGTGCGACGTCCTTGGGACAATGTTTTATTATTTTGGGTAACGGCTGTTACCTAAGGGGGGTTGGGCCGGCGGGTAACGGTAACGGCGGCCGCGGCGTGCGCCCGCCAGGGTGCGTCCGCGCCATCGGCGCATCAATTGCTTGCGCGCGCTGCAAGCCCTGCGCACGCGACAATGCCAAATGCATTCGTGCAAGACATCGCCGCCTGAGTGCACCACAGTGCTTCGGTACACCACAACAGCTGCGTGCACAACGCCACCACGTCGCCCATGTACGCCGCAAAATCTGTATACTGCAGCAGCCGCGTGCGCAACAACGCTTGTGTACACCACATTGCCTGCGTGTGCCAGAGCGCTTGTGTACACCGCGGCGCTTGCGTGCTTCACAGCAACCACGTGCACCACAGCGCCTGCGCACGCCACAATGCTTCCGTGCACCACAACGCCTGTCTACAGCAAAACGTGCCAACGGGCACATCGGTAGCTTGCGAAGCCTTTTTTTGGCGGGGCCCGCCGCAGACCGCGGAAACCCTCACCACGTCCCCCGTATACACGGCCGTACCTGGAGAGTAATATCGATGGCACGCAAGCTGCTGGGTTGGCACTCCGTGAAATTTGGGCCAGAGAATCCTTAGTTAGCTTCGAACGAAACGGCCAAAAAAGATATGGAAAGATGTGGGGGGAGGGGGGGACTCGAAAGCGTGGTTGGGGAGGAGGGACGCGGGAGGGATTGGGGGAGGTTGGAAGGAATTTTATATTATTATTATTGTTAGTGTTATCGGTATTATTATTATTATTATGATTAGTATTAGTAGTATTATTATTACTACTACTACTACTACTACTACTACTATTCTTATTCTCTATATATAAAACATGAACATATCAGAGCGAACAACCACATCGCACCTCGGCGCGCCAGCACGCAACGACATGTCACGAAATTCCGCCCGCAAGTGCTAACGAAAGCCTACGAGGAGGACGAGGAGGAGCGAGGGGGAGGACGAGGCGAAGGGGCAAGGGCGCCGTGAGGACAACCGCATATGGCCCAAACGGCCACCTATATAATCCCAATAACGCATAGCGCAATCCAGAGGGGAAGAGGAAGGAGAGGAGGAGGAGGAGGAGGAGGAGGAGGAGGAGGAGGAGGAGGAGGAGGAGGAGGAGGAGGAGGAGGGGCAAAGGATGACGAAAAAGGGGGGGACATTAGTAGGCGGTGGGGCAAGCGGGAGGAGGTAGGGATATGTTATGCCATAAAGCAACTGCACTCATGGCATCGTTCGACGTCGCCTCGCTTTCGCCAGCGCCAATTGTAACAGACGCGGGATAACCGTTGCTCCACCCAGACATGGTTGCGAAATCCCCTGGCAGCATTGCTTCCTCAGATCCACCAATAGGAAGAGCAGGGGAAGAGAACATAAGGATGTAGACGTAAACCACACTAGTCCGCGCAGTGCAATAGCCTGCAAGCGCCACAACGGGCAGGTAAGCACCGAAACGTGCCTTGTAACAAGGGCCTTGTAGCACCACGCCATGCCTGTGAATTCGGCGCCGCAGCAGGTGGGGAACCTGCGAACGCCACAACACGTTTGTGAGCACCACACATGCCTTTCAACACCACGCCATGCCTGCGAGCACACCGCCATACCTGCTGAGAGGATAGGGGTCCGCCCTCCACTCCCACAAAACGCACGATCGTTAGCGTTACACGGGGGGGGTTGGGCCCGGGTAGCAAGCGTTACCCGCCAGAGGAAAAACAAACGCTCTCCTGATTTGTTCGATGTGGCGTCCCCGGAAATCCCGACCCTTTCCCCAGGACCGGCTCTTCATCCTGCGTCGTTGTTTGACAGCCCCGGGGCCCTGCGAGGGCCTCCAGATTCCGAAAACGGCGAAAAACCTCCGTCCTGAATTTTGTACGACGCGATCATGTCTGGGACTCGCACATGCGGGGCAGTGGATGGATGCGCGCGCGCTCGACGTTCGCCAAGTATTGGTGGCCTTGAAGGGCAAAAATATGAGCTCGGACCGCACGGCAGTCCCGTGACGCTTGGCGACGCGGCTCCCCGGCCTCCCCCGCTACCATGCGCCGAAACATGCCATCATTCCAGCTGCCAGCAACTATCGGCATCGAGTCATCCGGAGGCGGGAAACAAGGGGGTGGCAGCGCCACGGGCAACGCATCTATTCGAAGCTGGCGAGCATGAAATCTCGCGAAATTCCCGCGCGATTCGTCAACTGTGAAGGGCAAAAGAAAACGATTGGCAAAGGCCTCCAACAAGGTAGCCCCCTCGTCCGGCACTCCCGAATTCCGGATATCAGGGCAAAAATGGCGGGCCTCGGGACAGGACGAGAAGGAGAAGGATGAGGAAGAGGACGAGGACGGAGGGGGAAGGGGGAGGAGGGAGGAGGGGGGCTCGTCGAGTCGCCCGCTCGAGTGCGACGCGTACCCGTAGGCCCTCCCGCGTAGATTTGAGAAGAGTAAACTGACAGCTTGTTGATGGGCAGCGGTTGAGCAGGGACCTCCTGGCATCCCGACAGGCATACCACAAAATGTTTGTAGTACCGAGAAATGTTCTAATAACAAAAATTATCCCAGTGCGACCCTACCTAGGAGTTGGAGCCTCTAGGAGAGCAACATTAGTAGGAGCGGTAAACGCCGTCCTCCTCCTTCTCCTCATCGTCGGGTTTCATGTCTCCCGGCCGGTGCTATGTGCGAAATCTTCGTGAATCCTAAGGGCTCAAGCTGCCCCACTAAGGGCTCAAGATGGCCCACATACGGACAACATGCATGGAACATACGTGCGCACACACACGCACACATAAGTACCTATATATATATATATATAGGTATCAGCAGCAGCAGCAATAGTGGATGCTGTGCTGAGTTATGTTATGCTATGCTATGCTATGCTATGCTCTGCTCTGCTCTGCTCTGCTCTGCTCTGCTATGCTGCGCAATGCTATGCTGGGCTAGGCTATGCCATGCTATGATATGCTGCGCTATGCTATGCTGCGCTATGCTATGCCATGCCATGCCATGCCATGCTATGCTATGCTATGCTATGCTATGCTTTTGCTTTGCCTTCGCTTTTGCCTTCACTTTTGCCTTTGCTGTTGCTTTTGCTTGGCACCCAAGGAGCGCAACTGGGGGAACCACTGCCAGGGGACCGGGGGAACCGCCCGGGGCGTGTTCCACTGCCCGGCCCTTTAAGCGAAGACAATATGAACCCTTCTAGGCAGAGCCTAGGGCCTAGGTAGGGAACAAAACATAAACCCAGTGTGATAAAACAAAACAAAACAAGACAAGACAGTCCCAACCAGAAATGTTCTAAGAATATATGTCGTGGCAGCCGCAAAAGGTTCTGAGCACATGGTTTGCTAGGCCTATGGGCACGCCAAGACGCTTCGCCACTGCTTGAAGCGCGGGCGGTGCCTTGCGCAAGAGACTGCCAGTGCTTCGGACGCCGTGCTCTGGCCTCCTTTCTCCGGCGGGGCCAGTCCCCGCCAGGCCGAGATCTCGGCAGACGCCGTGGCTCTCGGAGGAGGGCCCTCCCAGGAAGAGGCCGTACCTCGCCTCTCTCGCCGAGCGTGCCTGGCCAACGCGCGAGCCACTTGCAACGATTGGATAGACGTAAGGTCAGGTCGGGCATGTCCTCCTACAGGCGGATTTCGGGCGAGAATGTTAAATCACCCTGAAAATGACCAAACAAACACCCAACAATAAATACTCCAAAAGTCGTCCCCAGACTATTTTTGACTATTCTTGGATATTCCTCGTGCTATTCGAGAGACAAGCCCGACTTAAACGTAAGGGCAAGCGCTTCCTTCCCGGACAACGCTGTATTGTACGTTGCAGACACGAACACGCAGCGTGGAAACCTGCGTCGACCCCTCGCAAGGTCCAGAAGGCCCTCGTGGAGCACAGGGCCCCTCGGATAACGGAGACTTAGGACTGCGACTCTGGCCCTCGGGCCCCCATCGAATCGCATCAGACATGAACGCGGCGGCCAAACTCTTGATCTCGCACGCAAGCGCGCCAGGAAAAGAGCGACCACCATGCTTGACAGCCCGCAGCGCCGTTGCCGCGCTGGCGCCGCAGATGTGAAGGAGCGCGTTTTGCTTGCTGATATTCTGCCAGGAACCCACCGCCCCCAGCGCCTCATCCAAATCGTCATTCGAGGCCTGACATTTCTGAGGCAGCTTAGTTGACAGGGCTCCCACCACTATGCTGTCACCAAAAGATTCTTCGCCAAATCGTCTGCGCACTTCGTCAGGGATGCATCCGCGCAATCGCGCGTCACCGGGCGACGATTGCTGCGCCGGTCAACGAAAGTGCGCGCGAACGTAGGGACAGCGAAACCGTCTCCCATCAGAGACCCGCGCTGCGGTGGCAAATTGAAATCCCCATCTTGTCCACCCAGTGACAATCGAACGCGCAAAGCGCTGGCGCCCAAAGCACGGGTCTTGCCGTCGAAGCAGTGAGCGCGATGCAGAAAGCGTGGCCACACGGCCACTCGAAGCGAATGCGTTACCCAGATCGTGCGCAGCCGTCGCGTGCGAGATCCCCTTGGTCGCCAGCACGTAGCTGGCCAAATTCTGTACAATGATGGCCCCTCTCTCGCTGGCGGAACTTCCAGAACCCGCGATACGGAGGCACAGCCTGCAGAAGCACCCTCTGGGCCATCAGCGCAGACATCCGAGACTTCCCGGGAGCATCGAGTAAGTGGATCCACCGCTTGCGCCGATCAGCTCGAGGAAGCGGGACCCCCGAGAACGATGCCACCTCAAGGGCGCCAACACACAGGCCCTCACCGAGGCCAGCCCCCGCACCAACGACTCACTGAAAGTGGAAACGCCTGGCATCGCCGTCGGGCGCCCGAGACCCCAGAAGCGTCAAGACACGCGTCGCGCAGTGGCCCCGTTTGGAGGGGCCTCCTTGATTTGGTCGTGAAGGGTGGGAACATCAAGCTGGAGACATCGATGCCAACCTTGGCGTACACGCCGCGGTCGTCATTTGGCGCTGTCAACCATCTCGCCCGCTGCCCCCCGTCTGTTGCCCAGGTCGTCGAGCGACGACGCCGCGCGGCCAATCAGCACCCATTGGAAGGGACATCTCAAGCTTCCGTCAG
>CAUYUJ010020357.1:40000-53731 GCA_963575745.1 Prorocentrum cordatum
GATGATGATGATGTCGAGGAGGAGGAGGAGGAGGAGGAGGAGGAGGAGGAAGTCGCCGCGGTAGCGGCTCAAGTTGTAGGGCAGCTCCACCACGTCCCCCCCCACGCTGCCGCAGCACAGCAGCGTCCTGTCCACCGCCCGCTGCACCGCGGCGTCGAACGAGGCCTCCGGCCGGGCGCCACAGAAATGCCGACCCTCGAGCCCCGAGCGCCGAGCCTCGCTTCTCTCTCTCTCTCTCTCTCTCCCCTCCTCGATCCTCGATCCTCGAACCTCCTCCCTCCTCTCGATCCTCGATCCTCGAACCCCTCGATCCACTCGATGCCCTCGACCCCCTTGGGCCTCGCGCACGCTGCCACCGTGGGGATCGAGATCCCTCCGCGGGGAGGGTCCCCCTCCTGTGCACGCTGGCCCCCCGATGGGGCCCCTTCGGCGCATGCCGTCCCCAGGGTGGAGGACAGCGTGCAACAGGAAAACAATACCCCCAACAAGTCAAACATAGTAACAACACAACAAAGACGTCTCCAGAGTATTTTTGGACCATTTTTGAATACTCCTCCTGTAGAGGGACGTGCCCGACTGAATCTTAGGGGTCCCAACACCGTGTGGTGACAGACCCGGCGGTGACCTCGAAATCCACAAAGACCTCACGGCAGGGTCCGTAAACGCACAGTTTTGGGACCTCGAAGCCCCCAGTCGCCCGAAGCATCCTCGAAGAACGGCCTGAGTCCCAAAACCGTGCGGTGACCCCGAATCCCCACTGACTCACCACACGGTGTGGTCACCGACCCGTTTGGGGGGCCCCCGACGATCGGGCCGCATCGGATCGTCGGAACTAGAAGAGAAAATTACACAAAAATGAACTTCTGGCGCGTAGAAGAGAAAATTACACATAATACTAGAAGAGAAAACACCTTAACTAGAAGAGACAAATTACACAATGGTGTTTTCTCTGCGAGGAACATCGGGATCGACTCGGGTCGGGCCGGCCAGAAACGACGTCGAATCGGATCGAGCGGGTCCTGGGCCCAAGAGCGGGCCCAGCCAGCGGCGGTGGACGCGCGCGGAACTCGTGGCCCGAGGCCACGGAGTGTGCAAGGGGAATGCCGGAACGAACCCGAGGCACCATGCGACCCCTGCTGCCGGGGCCTTCGGTGGAGCTCCCCATGGTGCCACGAAACGCTGGAGGGGTGCATGAGGCTGTTGGGCAGCCGGGAGCCCTCAAAGGAGATCGCCTCCCCTGGACTGCCCAGGAGCTCAGGCTCATGACAGTGGCGACTGTGGCGCGATGGCAGCCCCCCAGGGAGCCGCGAGGTACAGCCTGGGTGCGCGTGCGACGCCACTCCGCTGGAAATCCCAGGAGCCCACGAACGTGGCGACTGCTGCTGCGCAGCTCGCACCCCCGAAGGAGGGCGAGGTCTCGTTCCGATCTGAGCAGGACGCCACTCCGCTGGACCTCCCACGTGACCCCGAGAGCGGCGACAGGAGTGCAGTCCGCAGCCCCGAAGGAGGGCGAGGATCGGCGTATGACACCACTCCCTTCACTGCGCTGGTCCTCCCAGGAGCCCGCGAACGTGGCGACGGTTGCGCAGGTAGCGGCCCTCCCAGCAGAGAGGGTAGGCGGTAGCAGGTAGGAGGGAGGCAGAGAAGAAGAGACGGATGCGTGAGGAGAGACGAGGTGCGAGCGAGGAGGGACACGCGCGAGCCGTGCTTTCATTGCCCGAGGCGAAAGCCCGGTGCAGGAGGAGTGGCGAACATTGCAACGCCCAGGTCCCAGGTGCAGTCGCTGTGCGCAACCAGAAGGATCGGGCCGGGCAAAAGGGGGGGATAGCAAAGGAGGGGTTTGAGAATCAGCTCACGTGGCTGATTCTCCCGGCGCCTCCCGGCGCCGGAGGGAGCTATGGATCGAGGAATGGGCCCCTCGGAGAGGCCGAAACCAGCTGCATGCAGCAAATTTCGTACCCCCCCCTTTCCCAATCCCCCCCTTTCGTCCGGCCCGACAGGAACGCCGAGCCAGGAACGATGGGGTACGCCAGTCTGGCCACGGCGAGGCTCGGCCACACGAAGAGGCCCCCCGACCCGGACCCGAGGGACGGCCCGAGAGCCAGAGCCCCTCCCGATCCCGACGTGGAGCCCGACTCCCCAGAAGAAGAGGGGGCGCCACGAGCTCAAACTTCTGGCGCGCCGCGCGGTTTCCTTGGATCTGCGCCAGGGGCGGCGCCGGAGGCGCCGCCTGGGGGTCCCCAGTGCGGATCCAAGAAGTCCACGCGGAGCGCCAAAAGTGGAGGAGGAGGAGGAGGAGGAGGAGGGAGGGGGAGGGGGGAAGAAGGAGGAGGAGAGGAGGAGAGGAGGAGGAGGAGGAGGAGGAGGAGGAGGAGGAGGAGGAGGAGGGGGGGGAAGGGGAGGATGGCGCGCTTTCCCCTTCGAATCTCAGCGTCTCGACTCGACACGACACGACGCCGACGTCCACGCCGACGTCGCCGCCGTCGCCCCCTGCAGCGGCCGCCGGTCCTCGTCGGTCGCCTCGAACACCGGGAGGGCGTCGGAGCTCCCGCAGTTGCCTGCGCTCAACACCTGTCGGGATTGCCCCATCTGCACGGTGGAAACGAGTACGGAACAACAATAGACAGTGCCCAGTAGCAAATACCTAGACCCCCTTGGGTCGTGCAAAAAAAAACGGCGGAAGGTTTTTCTCAATCGTCGGTCTCTGGAGGCCATTTACAGGGCCTCGTGACACCCAAACAACTACCCAGGATGAAAGCCGGTTCCCGGGAAGGGGTCCCAGCCTCTGGGGGTCCACGCCAGGAAAAAAGACACGACGCCGGGGCTCTGAGAACGTGGTCCAAAACGGACAGCGGCCGCTATTGGGCAGCAGACTTTCTGCTTCACGTGGACAGCGTCCGCGGCGACGCTGGCAGCGAATCCTGCTCAAAACGGGCAGGGACTGCAGTCAGAAGTGATAGTGGGGATGCACGATGAGGATGCAAGCCCCCTGGGACGCCCATGCCGGAACTGTTCCGAGCGCGGCGGGCCATCGAGAGGGGTTAAGGATGGGCCGAAGAGACGAGGATGCAAGATTGCCCTTGGGAAGGTTACCCATCAACCTAACAACTCGGAGGTCCGCGCAGATTTCTCGGGTCGGCGCTGGACCCCCTCCATGGCGCGCGGAGCGCGCCAGGGGCCTCCGCCGGGGGGCCCCAGCGCCGATCCGAGGAATTCGCGCGGACCTCCGAGTTCTTATGATTATGCCGCTTTTGTTCCCCTCCCAGACGCGCGACGTCCTGAATTTTTCAGGACGGCGTCCCCGGAAATCCCGACCCTTTCCCTAGGGCCGGTTTCTCATCCTGAAAATTGTTTTGACGGTCCAGGGGCCCGGCGAGGGCCCCCAGGGGCTGAACATATCGAAACACCATCGTCCTGTTTTTCCCCATATCCTAAGGATTGGGGTTCTTGTTATTACTCTGACGCCTCCCACTCCTCCTCCTCCTTCTTCCTCCCGCTCGCGCCTCCCTCCTCCCAATGATAATCACCAGATAAGACAAGACAAGATAAGATACTACAAGATAAGATAAGATAGCACAAGATATGATAAGGTAAGATAAGATATATGACAAGGTATGATAATAGATAAGATACGACAGCCTATGGAGTAATAAGATAAGACAAGATATGATGCGATAAGATGAGTTGATATAAGATAAGCTAAGACAAGAGAAAGAGATTTCTCAATATAAAATAAGATAGAGGGTAATAAAGGTAAGATAAGATAGGACTCGATAAGATAAGATGAGACTCACTCTCACTCAGACTCACTCACAGTCACATTCGCTCACACTCACACTCTCTCATGATCACAAAACGCTGCCAGGGGCATCATTTGGGAGCCCCAAGGGGGAGCCACCCTGGCTGATCTCACGAGCCCGTTCGCGCCGATTTTGGTGGGACGTCTCAGCTAGAATTGCCGTTTGGCGCCCCCAACATGTATCTCTTGAGAGCCTCATGGTCACAAAACGCTGCCAGGGGCATCATTTGGGAGCCCCAAGGGGGAGCCACCCTGGCTGATCTCACGAGCCCGTTCGCGCCGATTTTGGTGGGACGCCTCAGCTAGAATTGCCGTTTGGCCTCCCCAACATGTCTCTCTTGAGAGCCTCATGGTCACAAAACGCTGCCAGGGGCATCATTTGGGAGCCCCAAGGGGGAGCCACCCTGGCTGATCTCACGAGCCCGTTCGCGCCGATTTTGGTGGGACGTCTCAGCTAGAATTGCCGTTTGGCCTCCCCAACATGTATCTCTTGAGAGCCTCATGGTCACAAAACGCTGCCAGGGGCATCATTTGGGAGCCCCAAGGGGGAGCCACCCTGGCTGATCTCACGAGCCCGTTCGCGCCGATTTTGGTGGGACGTCTCAGCATTGCCGTTTGGTGGGACGTCTCAAAAATCCTCGGGTCACAAAACGCTGCCAGGGGTGGGAGCCCCAAGGGGGAGCCACCCTGGCTGTCTCGTTCGACGCCTCAAAAGCCTCACAAAACGCTGCCAGGGGCATCATTTGGGAGCCCCAAGGGGGAGCCACCCTGGCTGATCTCACGAGCCCGTTCGCGCCGATTTTGGTGGGACGTCTCAGCTAAATTGCCGTTTGGCCTCCCCAACATGTCTCTCTTGAGAGCCTCATGGTCACAAAACGCTGCCAGGGGCATCATTTGGGAGCCCCAAGGGGGAGCCACCCTGGCTGATCTCACGAGCCCGTTCGCGCCGATTTTGGTGGGACGTCTCAGCTAAAATTGCCGTTTGGCCTCCCCAACATGTCTCTCTTGAGAGCCTCATGGTCACAAAACGCTGCCAGGGGCATCATTTGGGAGCCCCAAGGGGGAGCCACCCTGGCTGATCTCACGAGCCCGTTCGCGCCGATTTTGGTGGGACGTCTCAGCTAAAATTGCCGTTTGGCCTCCCCAACATGTCTCTCTTGAGAGCCTCATGGTCACAAAACGCTGCCAGGGGCATCATTTGGGAGCCCCAGGGGGGGTCCACCAGGGGCTTCATAGTCACCAAACGCTGCCAGGGGCAGCATTTTGGCTTCCCAAAGAGGAGTCGACCCGGGCCTCCTAGTCGCCAGACACTGCCAGGGGCACCATTGGGATTCAGACTCGCACCCAGACTCACTCATACACAAGCTCACTCACACTCAGATTCATTTCTTCAGAGTCAGGCACACACAGACGTACCCATACTCAGACTCACCCACACTCAGGCTCACCTAACCCAGACTCCGTCAGAAGCCAGTAGCGAAGAGAGCAGAGAGGAGAGAGAGAGAGAGAGAGAGAGAGAGAGCGGGAGAGAGCGAGAGAGAGAGAGAGAGAGAGCGCGCGAGCGCGAGCGAGAGAGAGAGAGAGAGAGAGAGCAGAGAGAGAGAGAGAGAGCGAGCGAGCGAGAGAGAGAGAGAGAGCGAGAGAGAGAGAGCGGAAGAGAGAGAGAGAGAGAGGAAGATAGAGAGAGAGAGAGAAGAGAGAGAGAGAGAGAGAGAGAGAGAGAGAGAGCAAGAGAGAGAGAGAGAGGAAGCGAGAGAGAGGGAGGGAGAGAGAGAGAGAGAGAGCGGAGAGAGAGAGAGAGGGGGGGAGTTGAGAGAGGAGACAGGCGAGAGAAAGAGAGAAGAGAGAAGAGAGAGAGAGAGAAGAGAGAAGAGAGAAGAGAGAGAGAGAGATAGATATAGAAGAGAGAGAGAGAGGAGAGAGAGAGAGAGAGAAAGTGGAAAGAGAGGGGGGGGGAGAGAGAGAGAGAGAGAGAGAGAGAGAGAGAGAGAGAGAGAGAGAGAGAGAGATAGAGAGAGAGAGCGAGAGACGAGAGAGAGAGAGAGAGCAGAGAGAGAGAGAGAGAGAGAGCGGGAGAGAGCGAGGGAGAGCGAGAGAGAGCGAGAGAGAGCGAGTGAGAGCGAGAGAGAGAGAGAGAGCGAGAGAGAGCGACAGAGAGCGAGAGAGAGCAAGAGAGAGCGAGAGAGCGAGAGAGAGAGAGAGAGAGGGAAGAGAGAGAGAGAGAGAGAGAGATAGAGAGAGAAAGAAGAGAGAGAGAAGAGAGAGAGAGAGAGAGAGAAGAGAAGAGAAGAGAAGAGAGAGAGCGAGAGAGAGAGAGAGGGAGAGTGAGAGAGAGAGGAGAGAGCAGAGAGAGAATAGAGAGAGAGAGAGAGAGAGAGAGAGAGAGAGAGGCAGAGATAGAGGCAGAGAGAGAGAGGCACAGAGAGAGAGGCAGAGAGAGAGAGAGGCAGAGAGAGAGAGGCAGAGAGAGAGGCAGAGAGAGAGAGAGAGGCAGGGAAAGAGAGGCAGAGACAGAGAGAGGGCAGAGAGAGAGAGAGAGACAGAGAGAGCAGAGAGAGCAGAGAGAGAGGCAGCTCAGTCACACTTAAATCCAGATTCGTCCTCACCGAGTCCCACCACCAAGGGAGCGCCAGCAAGGAGATGCACATATGGGGATCCCCACGCAGTGAATAATTTTTAACGGCGTGCTCATGTCTAGGCTAGTATCATCGGTTCCGACTGTACCGCTGGTGTTTGTCACCATCCTCCCCGTACCCAATTCGGTCCACCAGGGGCTCGAAGCGTTCCCCAGGCGGGGGGGCACCAACGCCTCGACGCA
Organism: Prorocentrum cordatum; assembly: GCA_963575745.1. Classification (NCBI taxonomy): domain Eukaryota; class Dinophyceae; order Prorocentrales; family Prorocentraceae; genus Prorocentrum; species Prorocentrum cordatum. Next base: position 46,618 of record CAUYUJ010020357.1, read on the forward strand.
GACCAGGGCGGAACTTCCCCGCTGCTCTCGGACTCCTGGGGCCTCTTCGGGCCCCCTGGGGGACCGTCGACGAGCCACTCGGGATGAGAAGCGGGCCCTGGGCGAGAGGGAGGAGGAGGAGGAGGAGGAGGAGGAGGAGGAGGAGGAGGAGGAGGAGGAGGAGGAGGAGGAGGAGGAGGGGAGACCGCGTTTTTGTCCGATTTCGAATCCTGGTGGCCGAGTCCCGGCGAGGGAAGCAACAGACGGAGAATGAGCTATATGGTAAGGCATTCTACGTAACGCCACCGAGATGCTCAGCCAGGCTGATGCGCCGCACGCATTCTACGTAACGCCGCGAGATGCTCAGCCAGGCTGATGCGCCGCCTCCAAGATTTGATTAGTGCGTCACTGGCTTATGAAACTGACGCTGAAAACCTTAAGACTCACACCTTCAGACAGAAGCTTGCCTGGGGAAGGGGCCGGGACTTCTGGAGTGCCCCGTGCCCGTGCAGTCGACACGTTCCAAGAGGAGTCTTCGAGTAGGGGATCGACTACATAACTGATATACCCCAGAATTTACTTGCTCGCTGAATCTTCGAAAAATGCGTATCTACTGTTGGTGGATCTGCAAACGTTCTACGTTGTGGTAGATTCGGCGAGGAAATCAATCTCGGGGTAAATCAATTCTGTAATCGATCCCCCAATCGGAGTCTAAAGCACGGGGCAAGGGAGCCTTCAAGGCCTCAGGGAGCCTCGGGCAGAGCCGGCTCCCCGCAGCGCTTTGACCCCACGAGCGGCTCGGACATGGGAGCCCCTGACCAGAATTGCTCCTCACTGCGACGTGCCGGACCGTTGGGGGAGTCCCTCCTCCGCGCCGCTCTGGAGGGTGCTGGGTGAGCCAAGCGCCCCCCCTCCACCTCGGATGCCTGCCTTGCTTCTCGGGGAGCTGGTCGCATAGGAGCCGTCTCCGCACTCGTGGCATGGTTCAACTGTTTGGCGGGTGCGCCCACTTTTTCGGAGGCAGTGCCCCGTACGTTTCCCCTGCCTACCTCTGCTCTCCGCATGTCAAGAATTTCGGCACTCCCCTCACACTGTTAGTTGAAGTGGAAGGGCCCCTCCGAGGGCCTCACTGGTTGCGTTTGCATGTCAGCACCGCGCCCATCTCGGCACACCCCTCACACGTTTCGTGGCCCCATAGGGAGCTCCACGGAAGGCTCAACTGGCTGCGTTCGCATGGCGACACCGCACCCGTTTCGGCACACACCCCACACGTTTCGTGGCCCCATAGGGAGCTCCACGAACGGGCCCCAGTGGCTGCGTTCGCATGGCGGCACCGCGCCAATTTCGGTACACCCTTCACACGTGTCGTGGCCCTATTTGATGCTCCACCGAGTACCTCAGTGGGCTGCGTTCGCATGGCGGCACTGCGCCGTTTCGGCATTCCCCTCACACGTTGCGTGGCCCCATAGATAGGGAGCTCCACGGAAGCCCCCAACGGCTGCATTTGCATGGCGTACTGCACCCATGTCGTGTCGGCACACCCCTAACACGCTTCGTGGCCGCATAGGGAGCTCCACCGAAGGCCCCACTGGCAACGGTCGCATGGCGGCACCGCACCTATCGGCACAACTCTCACAGATTTCGTGGCCTCCCGACGGGCTCCACCGAAGATGCTACTCACGACCGCGCTAGTGACAACTGCATGTGCTTGGGGCTCTTCCTCAGATCCGACGCTGCAAAAAAGTTCCAACATCGTCCAACAAATCACGCTCGGAGCCCCGGATCCCATCTTTCTCCGCCTTTTTTCGAGCCCGATCGATCTGTGAGGGTCCTGGGGCCCGAAATGGAGCGAAAACGACCGTTGTGCAGGATATCAACCTCGCCAAGATTCACTATTCACCCGTAATTTATGCAATGTTCGGCCCCGCGGGGGCCCCTGCCCGGGCCCGAAGGCCCCTCCACAAAACGGGCCCATGGGACGAAAAAGGCTGCCCCTGCTGCGCCAGGCCCCTGGCGGCCCGCCGTGTGAACGAGGCACGGCGCCGGGGGTCAGGGTTCCCCGAAGCAGTGGTCGCTCCGGCGAAAGGCCACTCCTACGCCCAAACATGCGACGTCCTGATTTCTTCAGGGTCGACGGCGCCACCGGAAGTCCCGACCCTTTCCCCGGGGCCGGCTTTTCATCCCGAATCATTTTTCGACGGTCCCGAGGTCCAGTGAGGGCCTCCGGAGGCCGAAAATGGCCAAAAACCTCCCGTCCTGATTTTTCCCAACCCTCCTTGGTTGGGTATTCGTTTTGGATAGAGCAGTGTGGTCTCCACTCCTTCCTTCCTTCCCGCCGCCCTCTTGCCTCCTCCTGTCTTGCCTGCGGGGGGCTGCGATCCGTGAAACTGTCGCCACTTTCGAGGCCTGCTGGGGGGCCCAGCACAGTGACGCCACGGGCGGATTCAAATTAGACCTCGCCATTCCTGGGGGGCTAAGATCTGTGAAACTGTCGCCACTTTCGAGGCCTGCTGGGGGGCCCAGCACAGTGACGCCACGCGCGGACCCAAATTAGACCTCGCCATCCCTGGGGGGCTGCGATCTGTGAAACTGTCGCCACTTTCGAGGCCTGCTGGGGGGCCCAGCACAGTGACGCCACGCGCGGACCCAAATTAGACCTCGCGATCCCTGGGCGGCTGCGGTCTGAGATCCCCGCTTTCGAAGTGGCCAGGGTTGCTCAGGGATTGTAACTAATCAGCTTTATCTAGTCCTTGTCCTGTAGCCAATGTCCTGCGAGTCTCCCGAATTCCGTCTGCAGACATATGTAACCCTCGCTCCGTCATCGCCCCCCTTATAAAGTGTCCTAAACTATTTGCGGCCCGCGTTTGCGCAGGGGTTGGGTACGTCGCCAGGGTAATTCCTCACGACGTGAAGGGGTCTGATGTGCAGCCGGCCCTCCCCCCTCCCGTGAGGCACCAGGTTCAGCCGCCAGTCCGGCCGGCAGGAAAACGCGCTCGCTGGGCACGGGGGCGCGTGCAGGCATGGCCTCTCCTCAGGTCAGGCGTGTCACCCTACAGGCAGATTTTGGGCGAAGAACTAAAAATTGGCAAACAAGTATTCAAGCATAGTCTGCAAATATAGAGGAAAATCGTGCCCAGACTGTGTTCGGAATATTTCCCAACCATCCTGTGGTGTTGGGTCCTAGTTTGGAAGAGACGGTCCCCGCGTTCTCCTCCTCCTTCCTCCTCCCTCCTCCTCCCCCTCCTCCCTCCTCCCTGCGTTTCACCCACCCAGTACAGCGTTTCGTGGCCCCATAGGGAGCTCCACCGAAGGCCCCAACGATACCGTCCACATGCGCCCCCTGCACCCATTTCGGCACACACCCCAGTCGTGGCTCCATAGGGAGGTCCACCGAAGGCCCCGGTGCCACCGTCCACATGCGTCCCAACACCCATTTCGGCACACCCCTCACACGTTTCGTGGCCCCATGGGGAGCTCCACCGGAGGCCCGAGTGCCACCGTCCACATGCGTCCCCCACACCCATGTCGGCACACCCCTCACACATATTGTGGCCCCACAGGGAGCTCCACCGAAGTCCTCAGTGGCACCGTCCACTTGCATTCCCCACACCCATTTCTGCACACCCCTCACATGTTTCGTGGTCCCATCGGCAGCTCCACCGAAGGCGTCAGCGCCACCGTCCGCATGCGTCCCCCGAACCCATTTCGGCACACCCCTGATGCGTTTCGTGGCCCCATAGGGAACTCCACCGAAGGCCCCAGTGCCACCGTCCACATGCGTCCCCCACACCCATTTCGGCGCACCCCCCACACGCTTCGTGGCCGCATAGGGAGTTCCACCGAAGAAGATACCAACAATTGCCGTACGAACAACTGCATATGGTTGGGTCGCTCGCCAGGCTAATTTTGAAGATTCCCCCTGTAGAGGGACGTGCCCGACTTAAGCCTCTCCTCCAGGTCGGCGTCGCTGCGCGGCCACGTCTTGAGCACGGCCCACGCGAAGGCGAGCCTGGGCTTCGACATGTTCCGCCGGAGGATGCAGTGCTCTATCTCGACGAGGGAGAAGGCGTGCCCCGCGACCGGAGGGGGGGAGCAGGAGGAGGGAGGGGGAAGGGAAGGAGGGGGAAGGGGTGAGAGGAGCGGAGGGTTGACGAGAGTGAGGGGGGACGGGGGAGGGAGGACAGAGGAGGGGGGAGGAAGACGGGAGGCGGGAGGGGTGATGGGGTAGGATGAGGACGAGAAGGTGGAGGGACGAGGATGCGTATGCTGATAATGCTGATAGTGCTGCTGATGACGACATTATCAACATCAGTACCATCACCATTTTTGCACGTGTTTTCATTATCGTTGTTCTTCTAACTATACATATGATTCCTGATCGTTGTAAGATTATATCGCCGGCTATATGTTCCCAGCCATCCTGTGGTGTTGGGTCCTCGCTTTGAAAAAACAGCGCCCCGCGTCCTCACTCCTCTCCTCCTCCCCCTCCTCCCTCCTCCCTGCGTTTCACCCACCCAATGCAGCGATTCGTGGCCCCATAGGGAACCCCACCGAAGGCCCCAGTGGCACCGCCCGAATGCGTCATCCCCCACCCACTACAGCGCTTCGTGGCCCCATAAAGAGCTCGACCGAAGGCCACAGTGGCACCGCCCGCATGCGTCACCCCCACCCAGTACAGCGCTTCGTTGCCCCACACGGAGCTTTACCGAAGGCCCCAGCGGCACCGCCCGCATGCGTTATCCCCCACCCAGTACAGCGCTTCGTGGCCGCATAGGGAGTTCCGCCGAAGCCCCCAGTGGCACCGCCCGTATGCGTCACCCAAACCCAATACAGCGCTTCGTGGCCCCATAGGGAGCTCCACCGAAGGCCACAGCGGCACCGCCCGCATGCGTAACCCCCACCCAGTACAGCACTTCGTGGCCCCATACGGGGCTCCACCGAAGGCCCCAGCGGCACCGCCCGCATGCGTCACTCCAACCCAGTACAGCGCTTCGTGGCCCCATAAGGAGTTCCGAAGGCCCCAGTGGCACCGCCCGCATGCGCCTCCCACGCCCAATACAGCGTTTCGTGGCTCCATAGGGAGCTCCACCGAGGGCCCCAGTTGCACCGCCTGCATGCGTCATCCCATTCCAGTACAGCGCTTCGTGGCCCCATAGCGAGCTCCACCGAAGGCCACAATGGCACCGCTCGCATGCGCCACCCCCACCCAGTACAGAACTTCGTGGCTCCATAGGGAGCTCCACCGAAGGCCACAGTGACACCGCCCGCATGCGCCACACCAACCCAGTACAGCGCCTCGCGGCCCCATAGGGAGCTCCACCGAGGGCCCGAGTGGCACCGCCCGCATGCGTCACCCCCACCCAGTACAGCACTTCGTGGCCCCATACGGAGCTCCACCGAAGGCCCCAGCGGCACCGCCCGCATGAGTCACCCCCCGCCCAATGCAGCGCTTCGTGGCCCCTTATGGGGGCTCCACCGAAGGCCCCAGTGGTACCGCCCGCATGCGTTACCACCGCCCAGTACAAAGCTTCGTGGCTCCATAGGGAGCTCCACCGACGTCCTTAATGGCACCGCCTGCATGCGCCACACCCCGCCCACCACAGCGTTCCGTTGCCCCATATGGAGCTCGATCGAAGGCCCCAGTGACACCACCTGCATGCGTCACCCCCACCCAGTACAGCGTTTCGTGGCCCCATAGGAAGCTCCACCGAAGGCCCCAGTGGCACCGCCCGCATGCGTCAACCCCACAGTATACAGCGTTTCGTGGCCCCATAGGGGATTCAACGGGAGGCCCCCGTGGATGCACATGCATGCGTCACCTCCGCCCAGTGCAGCGTGTCGTGGCTCCATAGGAGCTCCAACGAAGGCCCCACTGGCGGTGTTCGCATGCGTTCCCCCCACCCAGCACAACGCTTCGTGGCCTCATGGGGAGTTGCACCGAAGGCCCTGGTGGCTGTACTCGCATGCGTTTCCCCGCCCATTACACTATTTCGTTGCCCCGTAAGGAGTTCCACGGAAGGCCCCAGTGGCGGCCGTGCCCCACTGCGGCGCACCCCTCACACTTTTCGCGGCCCCCTGGCGGCCCCACCCCACATCGGCGCACCCCTCGCATGCTTCAAAATGCAAATGGTTGGGTCTTTCGCCAGGATAATTTAATATCAATGCTATTATTATAATTACTATTACTATCATTTGCATTTTGACGATTTTGTGATTCGTAATCCGCTGGCCCCCTTGCGCATCAAGCTGCGAGGATCGGCTTGCTGCTCCCTGCGCCAATTGCACTTTCCAGTGCCAAATGTTACAATCGTTCTGAAATCCGCGCGGGGGGGGGGCCAAACCGTCCAGTTCCAACCGCCGAACCGCGTGCAGATTTCTTGCGGGTTCATGGGGCACGTAAAAATACACGGGGGTCGCACTCCCGACGCAATAGCCCCGCGTAAATGATGCTGCGTTCGCGTCCCCGAGGCCACGGTCCCTCGCACACAGCACCACACTCTCGTCCCCGGAGCCACGGTCCTTCGCAAAATATTCCGGATTCGCGCGCCCGAAGCCACGATCTCCTGCAAAGTCTACTACACTGGCGCCTCTGGGGCCACGATCCCCCGCGAGCTGCACCACAGGTGCGCCCCCGAGGCCACGATCCTTTGCAAATAACGCAACAGTCGCGTCCCCGAGGCCAGAAACCCTTGCAAATTACACAAGTTGTGCGTCCTCAAGGAACCAATCATTTGCAACTTACACCGTATTCGCGCCCCCGAAGCAATTCACCCCCACAGTCATACATGCGTTTCGCTCCCGAGGCAACAAACCTGGGCAAAGTACGCAACATTCGCGCCCCCGAAGCCAGAATCCATAGTAAATTGTACAGCGCTCGCGTCCCCGAAGCCACAAACCTTGCAAATGGCTAGATAATCGCGTCGCCGAAGCCAGAATCACTCTGAAATTCCAGTATGCCATGCTCGCGTCCCCGAGGCCACAGACCGTCGCAAATCCCACCAGCCCTCTGGGCGTCGGCGGTGTAAGTAGTTTCCTCTTCTCCTCCTTCCCCTTCGGGGAGGGGTTTATCATTGTTCCCTATGAATAAACACCCCCTCCCCCAAGCGACTGGGGGCCAACCAGGGCCCATGCCCCC
>CAUYUJ010020357.1:53831-61331 GCA_963575745.1 Prorocentrum cordatum
AAAACTGCATAAACTGAAACTTTCCAAGGTCCGCACGGATCTCTTGGAACTACACTGGACCCCCTCCTAGGCGCGCACAACGCGCCAGGGGCGACGCTGGAGGCGCCGCCAGGGGGGGCCCAAGCGCCAAGCCGAGAAATCCGCGCGGAATGCCGAAAATTCAGGTTTCTGTTGCAGTTCCTTCTTCGAAAAGCAGCGGCAGCGACGACGACGATGACGACGTCGGTGGCGACGGCGACGACGACGACGTCGGCGACGACAACGACGGCGACGACGACGACGTCGACGACGACGACGACGGCGTCGGCAACGACGACGTCGGCGACGACGTCGGCGACGACGACGTCGACGACGACGTCGGCAACGACGACCGACCCCCAGACCTCTGCTGGCGTGCGCCCTTGCCACGTTTTCGGGGCGGCTCCAGCCGTGACCACGAGGGCGCCCCCCAAGGACCGAAGAGGCCCGAGGACCTCGAGCCTCGAGCGTCGTTGGATCGATCGATCGGTCCTTAGTCGATCGACTCGAGCCTCGTACGTCGATCGATCCATGGACCCTCGGCCGACCCACTGGAGTTTCGAACGTCGATGGATCGATCGATTGACCCTCGGCCGACCCACTCGAGCCTCGAACGTCGATGGATCGATCGACCCTCGGCCGACCCACTCCGTCGATGGATCGATCGATCGACCCTCGGCCGACCCACTCGAGCCTCGAACGTCGATGGATCGATCGACCTTCGGCCGACCCACTCCGTCGATGGACCCTCGGCCGACCCACTCGAGCCTCGAACGTCGACCCATCGAGCGAGCCTCAGTCGATCGACGCCGACGCCGTTGACGCTCGAGCGGCCGTTGAGGCAGCATTGCGCGCCTGCTTCGAGGAGCTACGGCTCTCGGACGTGGCGCCGTCGCGGGCGGCCTTCGACCTCGCCTGCGTCTGCCAGATCGTCGGCGACGACGACGACGACGACGACGGCGACGGCGGCGGCGGCGGCGGCGACGACGACGACGACGACGGTCGACGATGACGGTGGCCCCGTGGCCTGTGCGCCAGGTACACGGCTCCCTCACAATGCTCGTTGCGGAAGGGCACCGCGGCGCCGGTGCTGGGCGCGAGTGCGGCCGCCTCTTGCTGCGCTCGGGGAGCGGGAGGGAGGGAGGGAGGGAGGGAGGGGGGGAGGGAGGGGGGGAGGGGAAGGAGGGAGGGCTCGAATCGCTCGCAGCCGCTGCCCGTCTGGGCCTTCCCCCCTCACCCGCCCTTCCCCTTCACCCCCCGCGTCTTGCTCCCCCCCCTCGCCGCGCAATCGCCTGGCCGCGCTGCTGGGCGGCGGCAGCCTCGCCGGGGGCTTCCGTTCTGCACGGTCCTTGTGATTGGATGTCTCCATATTGTTCCCATCGTTCTCCTAAACTTAATTGACTGCGTCTCGTGGGGGATGGGTCGGGGAGGGCCGTGTAAGATGGCCGTGCAGGTGCATCCCTCCTCCTGCCCTGTCTGTGGTTTCGCGCGGCACAGACCTGCGCGTTGCAGACTTTAGCCCGCCAGGGGGGGGTCTGGCGCTCAAGCGGGGCCTGATTTAGGCCCTGACCCCCCCCCCTCTGGGGCTAAATCGGCCCTCCGGTAGTCCTGCCCGGTCTGTCTGTCGTGTCCGCTCAAGCTTTTCTGGCTCGAAGGTCTTCGAGCTAGGTGCTCACGCGCCCTTCGGCCCCCCGCGGTGGGAGCTCGCGTCGCGGGCGCACGATCGCTGGCACCACGGCGAGGCGGTGGTGGCTCGCTGGGGCCGCCCTCCTCTCGTACGTCGGGGACTTCGGGGTCCTCGACTCTTTCCTGGCCAAGCCGCTCGTGGACCCCGAGGACGACGCGTCCTTGAGGTACACCAGAGAGTCGGAACGGCTGTCTCTCTACGACTACCTCAGGGTGCACATGTCCAGCGTCACTCGATGGAGCAGGTTCTTCAAGACGACCGCACCTCAGCGCGGTCCAGTGGTGCTCATGGTGATGCGGATGTACCCCAAGAAGAAGAAGAAGAAGAAGAAGAAGAAGAAGAAGAATGGCACCCGTTGGATCTACGTGAAGCCCGATCGAGCTCTGGGCGTCGGCGACATCAAGGATCGGACGAAGCTGTCGAGCCGCCGCCAGCGCGGGTGGAACTACGACGCGTTCCCCGCCCTGACGGCCGCCGATAAGGCCGAGATCCTGGAGCGGGCCAAAGAGAAGCAGCTGGAGGCCGAGCTCTACCTCAGCAACTTGCGCGGGTGGGTCTCACACTTGTCCTGGGTTCGCTCTGGGCTTGTTGGCCTCTGGGATACGTGGAGCTGGGGCTCGACGGGGGGCGCCCTCTTCTTCGGCTGGCGGATGGCGGTGTACTTCAATCTCTGGCAGTGGATGCGCTGGACGGCCGAGAAGCTCGAGGACGGCCACAACTTGCTTCTCGAGGTCGACGACTTCAGAGGCTATCTGCACGACCTGTACGAGGACGGCAAGCTCGAGCTCCCGATCCTGCTCTTCACGGCGCCGATCGCGATGAGCCCGAGCATCTACCGCTGCTGTAAGAAGCGGCCGACCCCTCTCCTGGCTGGGGGGACTCCCCCTGGGAGCGACGTGGACGGCGACGGGGAGGCGGGATACTCGGTGGCAGCCTCCTCGGACGAGTCCGAGCCCTCCAAGGACATGCAGGCGATGAAGGCGATGATGAGCAGCCTGTTGGACGAGATCACCCGCTCGAAGGTCGAGTCCCCGCCAGTCTTCGGCCGCCTCTCCGGGGGACAGCAGTCACGCCAGCTGGGAGAGGTTGAGCAGCGCCCCCACCGAGCCGAGCATGGACATGCATGTGGACAGGATGATCGACCGCTTGAGGAAGTTCGAGGACACCATCAGCGCGGACCGGGCGATCCCGAACCGCAAGACGCTTCAAGATGCATCGTCGACTACGGCGACGGCGGGATCCACGGCATGTCCGACGCTCGCCCTGGGATCACCGACGGCTCCTGAGGTGGCTGGGGTCAGTCTCGAGCCTTTGAGGGAGGCCTTGCGGGACCCGCGGGAGCGTCTTCTCGCCAATCTCTCGAGATCATCGTTCCCGCGGCATTCAGCCTCCCAGTGGGATTCACCTCGAGAGTGGCGCCCGAGCTCCTAGTCCAGACCTACGGCAAGTACGGCAGCATGGTGAAGTTTACGGCGGACTGGGTACGCTTGAAGGAGCTGAGCCGCAACCACATCGGGCACGAGATGATGCTGCACTGCATGACCTTGGATTGCATGTTGGAGGACTCCCCAGAGTTCATCCAGACAGCGGGCTGCGAGATCCTCTGCGCGCGGGTGTACGCGCTGAAGAGGGCCTTCAACGACGTGACCTGCATGAACGACTGGAAGCAGCCTCGAGGCAGCGGGGCCAACAAGTGGAAGTCGTCCAAGGTGCGGTGAGACCTCGCCAACGAGCTGGAGTGGAGATCGCTCACGGAGGGCGAGGAGGCGCTCCCGGGGGTGGAGCGCGACCTGACGGCGAGGCTGCAGCAGAAGGCCCTCTTCCAGAAGTACTTGCAGAAGGGAGGCTCGGACGCGGCCAAGGAGGAGGACGAGTAGACGTGGAGGGGGCCTCCCCCCTTGCTGGTGCCCTGCAGGGCGCCCTACGTTCGACGTTCAGGCTGGAGGTCCGCCGCTCCGTTCGCTCAGACGACGGCCACCCAGGTGGGCTTACTTTCCTGACGGCGTGGGCGGCGTCCCTGCTGGTCGCGACGATATTTTTGCGTGGTGCTGCCGCCCGAGGGAGGCGACGCCATGCCCACTTCTCCTCGTCCGCACGCTTCTCCACCGTCCACCTCGACCACGGCCGCCGGGCCGCCTCCAAAGGCCGTTCCTCGCGATCGAGACCTTCTGCCGGACTTGCCACTGCTGCACTGGGCGGCGGTGGTGCGCCGCGCGGGGCCGATGCATCGTGGCACCGCTCGACAGGTGCGTGCTCGCGCCAACGGGCTGATCCGCGCCATGCACCACCTCTCGCGGGGCGCGGTGGGGGCTTCCGATGGCGTGGGGCCGTCGGCCCCGTGGGAGCGGGCGACACCGCTCCAGAGGGTCACGTCGCTGAGGCTCCAGGAGGCGTGGCTTGCCTGGGGCAGTCAGGTGGCCGCGATCAAGGGGGACGAGGACGCTGCCCTTCGGCGCGTCATGGCCAGTCGGGCCTCGCCGTACTCTGGAGATGGGGCTGCTGCGGCCCTGGGAAAGGATTCCAAAGGAAGAGATATGCTACCGAAGGGTGCGATGTGTTCGGTCGACGTGGAGGAGCTGGCATACCCGCCGCCTGGGACCACCCCTGCCAGGATCGTGGACATCTGCCCGCTGGCGGCCGAGTACTTCTCCGACGTCGTCGGCAGGATGCTACGCGAGCCCAGCAAGGCCATGGACGAAGAGCTGCTGAATCAGAAGGTCTACCGCGACCCGTCGCTCCGCTCTCGCGCTGCTTGACTCCGCCTGGCCGAGAGGCTCTGGGATGCGGGAATGCTCGGGATCACCGACCAGTTCGTCGAGAGCGTCTCCCTCGTCGGGGCCATCAAGAAGTACCTCCAGGAGGAGTCGGACCCCCCCCCGCCCCCCCCCCCAGCGCCAGGTCCGCGCCATCTGGGACGAGGAGGCGTGGAGGAGGGTGGAGGAGAGGTGGAGGAGTGGTGGAGGAGGGTGGAGGAGGGTGGGAGGAGGAGGAGGAGGACAAAGAGGAGGAGAGGAGGAGGAGGAGGAGGAGGAGGAGGAGGAGGAGGAGGAGGAGGTCGGGAGAAGAGGAAATGGAGGTGGAGGAGGAGGAGGAGGAGGAGGGGAGGAGAAGGAAAAGGAGGAGGAGGAAGAGAGGAGGAGGAGGAAGGAGGGAGGGAGGAGGGAGGAGAGAGGAGGGAGAGCAAGTGAGTGATGAAGCCGGTCGCGAGCGAGTTCGGTGACAGACGGACCCCGACGGCTCAGACGGACCACCGACGGGCTGGCCTCGATTCTGCCGCGGGCCTTAGGTCTGCCGCGGGCCTTAGGCCAGCGCCCTGCAGCAAGAGTCGAAAGGTATTCAGCACGATTAGGAGTCGCGGCCTCAAGGCACGGACGCCGAAGGCCTCGTAAACACTGGCTGGCGTAGCTTCCACACTGACAGCAAAACCACAACGTAAGCCCCGTTATGCAATCGCATCCGATGAATGTTATGCACCTCCCCTCCCGCTATTCGCAGTGATGACCCATCTGGAAGCCCAAAAATCGCCCCATTGATGTTGATGGGTTCGAAACAGGGGCTGCTGAGCCAAGTACTCCGACCAGCTATGGTGGTGGAGCTGAAAACAATTCAAACACAGGAGGAGGAGGAGGGAGGAGGGTGGTGGTGGTGGTGCAGGAGGAGGAGGAGGAGGAGGAGGAGGAGGAGGAGGAGGAGGAGGAGGAGAGGCGCTGTTTGGCCGAGCGGTTCGCACATGGGTAGATCGGAGCTTCGACCCCCTCATGCCGGTGGATGATCATCTTCCGGTATTTGTCGAGTTTGCTTGGTCAGAGACCCGTAAAAGGCTCAAGACACCCAAAAAGAAGCTTGACCGGCAGAAGCTCTCGGACGACGGCGCCAAGCGAGCCTTCGCCCAGGAGCTGGACCGCTTGGAGCCCGACCCATGGGGCACCAACATAAACGACCACTGTGACAACCTCAATCGCCAAGTGCTGGACGCGGCTCAAAAAACTTTTGGAGTTGATGCGAGGCGACCGCGAAAGCCCTTCCTGTCGAGGCAGACCCATGCACTGGTGACCTGGAGACGTGGCGTCCAGAGAGTCTTACGCAAGACCCGTTTTGAAGTCACGCCTGATGCCGCCCAGGTTTTGCGAGCCTTTGCCAGCCGAGTGTTGATCGGTGATCTCGCCCAGTTGCAGCAGGAATATGCGGAGGCACCGTGGGCGGGCCTGGCTGCCAGAGTGAACCAAGGTGCCAAATCCGTTCACCACACCTTTGCAGGCTTGTTCTCGTTCCCTGTTGTATTGCTTGACTTTCTGACGCATTCTGAGATGGTATTGCTGCAGTGCCTGGAGCAAGAGCGCACCGCCTTTCTCGAAGAGCAAGCCAAACAGATAGCCGTTTTTGCTGATGCCCGAATGCACGCATCTCAATGGCAGGCCCTGCATATCCTCTTGAGGTTCGGCGGCAAGCCTAACCCCAAACAAATGGCTTTCCCGCAGTACGTAGGTGATGATAGGCACGCAGGAGCAGGTTGATGAACACATGCAGTCGCATTTTGCGGAGGTCGAGAACGCCCCCATGCTCGACGTCGTGCAGGTGGTAAATGCTCACAGTGCGGTTTGGCTGATACGCATGCGGAGCGGCGGCCTGTTCGAGTCGTTGGGCCTGTATTGTGCCCGGCCCCTGCCCCTGCTGTTGGGCTCCCCCCTCCTCCCCCTTCTCCTCCTCCTGGGCACCCTCAGGGTCCACCTCATGCGGCCCAGGCGGCCATCATTATACGCCCGCCCCCACGTCAGCACCTCCTCTATGTTCTCCACTTGTTTCCGGGCAGAGGCGCCCGGGTGACGTGCAGGACCACGTCGAGCGCATGATGGTATCGTTCCCATTGCGCATTGTTGTGTTGTCCGTTGATATAGCACACAGCGAGGTTGAAGGGAAGATCGCGCGAGATGATGTGACGGGCAGGTGGAAAACGATGCTTGTGCAGGGACACATTTGTGGTATAATCTGCTGGCCTCCATCTGAAACGTGGAGCGCGGCGAGGCACATGCCGATCCCTGGTGATGGAATGCCCCCGAGGCCCTTGAGGTCTCAACAAGAGCCGTGGGGGCTTGGGCATCTCTCGGAGAGGGAGGATGTACAAGTAGCGGTTGGCAACTTTTGGCTACGCACGTGCATTGAGTTTCTCTTCTTGTCCTTGAAGCACGGGGTTACGGCTATCATGGGACACCCAGCGATATCTGAGGCGGTGCCTGAGGTGCCGAGCCCGTGGAGGTTGCCAGAGCTCAAGATGCTTGCCACTCAGCCACAAGTATGCCTAAGCATTATTGATCAGTGCATGTTCGGAGGAGTGGCTCTGAACCCCACGTGCATGTGCGGTGTCCATGCCCCTGCCTTGGAGCGTGCTCTTGATTGCATGCGCACGCGTGGACGATGTGACCGCAGCCATGCGCACCACACGTTGCGCGGACGAAGCGAGCAGGGATGGTGGCACACCACGGGCGCCAAGCAGTGCCCGTCGCCTCTGTGTGCCTTGCTTGCGGGGGCTGTTGTGTCTGAGGCGTGGCACAGGCACGAGCACGCGCGTGCTGATCATGCTGACCATGCCACCGACATCCCCCCTGATCTCCTCTGCTATTTTACTCCTCTTGATCCGTACGATCCCGGACTTCATATGGTGCGCGACTATGTGGGCCCCAATCGATACCGGCAAGACTGAGTGCCCTTGCGTTATGGTGCTGCCCATATCGTGATGGCCCGCCTTCCTGGAGGTCTGGCCCTCCAGACACTGTGCCCACAGCTCGGGGTGCCTGCGG
>CAUYUJ010020357.1:66331-93831 GCA_963575745.1 Prorocentrum cordatum
GCGCTCAGAGCGCGTCAGCTTAGAAGAAGACCGAGTGCTGGACATAACTCCAACCTTCGTGACTGCAATCGCCTTAGTGTAGGCCGCTTGATGAACAAACAAACTTCCGCTGTACGGACCTTGACGTAGGCGCTGGTACTCCTCGCCGAGGAAGACGAAGTTGTCCCACTGCCAGCCTCGCCATTTAATAGCCTTCTCGATCGGGGTGAAGTCGAACTTGGGATGGTGTGCCGCAAGAGCATCGTCCACGTGCATACCCACCGCGCAAGCCAACTCATTGTTCGGAAAAAACCACAGGAAGAGAGCTGAATCGAGGCTGTGGAGCTTGCTGCCCAGCGCCAGGAAGGTCGTCACCACGTGCTTGTACCATAGGTACGGCGCCGTCGACTGACCGTACAGGTTGCCGACCACCTCGTAGAGTGGGGCGGTGAAGACTCCGGCGGCTTGAACTATCGGGTCCTTGGGCGGAATCATGTAGATCGCCTCTTCGCGCTCGCTCTGGGCGCCTCCCTGGAGAAAGGCGCTCTCCGCGTCTCCGGTCCCGACTCGCCAGTCATTCGAGACCGCGATCTGGCAGATCAGCTTCTTGCCAGCATCGGTCAGCACCGGGGCGTTACGCGGCAACTTCTCCAGGTCGGGGTCGGAGAACCCCAGCAACACCGGGCGAGCCTTGGCCTTCAACGGCGGAAACCCCAAGTTCTTGTCCCGGTAGCACACGCGCGAACGGATGCACCGTTTGCGGAGATGAGGGTCACGACGAACTTGTTCGGCCTCCTCCTGCGAGCAGGCCCGAACGGACTTCCAGGTGTCCCAGTTCTGGCACTCCTTGCGCAAGGCCTTGACGTACTCCATGAACTGGTCCTCCGGGTACTCTGCGATCTCCCGCCAGGGGATTTCACGATCCAGTTGACGCTGCTCGCGTCTCGACAGGTTGTTCGAGTCCGTCGTGTCGCCCACCTGTGCTGTCGCACAGTCCACGTCCATCTCGCCGTCCCTGAGGTCGGAGAGCTCGTGGTAGGTCATGTACAGGCAGTTTGTCCAGTCGTCGTCCGGCTCGCTGTCATCGATCGGGTCGTTCTCGAAGTTCTCGATGGGCAAGAGGTGCGCCTCGTAGGCCTCCTGGACCTCCGCCAGGCTCGAGAACACGCGGGTCCTGAGCAGGACTGGCTCCTCGACTCCGTCCCAGCCATCCGGTGTGATGAACTCCATCTCGTCCGACTCGTTGGACACGAAGGCTGCTGGGCTCGGTGAGCCCGGTATGTGAGGAAGCTTTCCTGGTCGGGGTTTCTTCTCCGGTGGTGGTGCGATAACCGTCGAAGGTGCCGAACCGCTCGATGGTGGTCGAGCTGCGGACGACTCGCGGGTATGAGGTGCTGATCTCCTCGGCGTGGGCGTCGCAGAGCGCTCTCGTGTTCTGACTGGTCCAAACTGAGGCGGTGCCGGCCACGGAAAGGGCGCAGCGGGCTCTGGAGCTTCGCCTTCGGCTCGACTCTGGGCTCGACGCCGGGTACCGCTCTGGCCTGTCGGCGTCGGAGACTCCGATGCGTCGGCAAGTTGAGGAAGTTCAGCATTTGGCGCAGCTTCAGGGGCGTCGTCGGCTGACGCGCTCCTGAAGTTCTCTTTGGTAGCGTTGTCTCCCAGAGAGGCCTGTGCGGGCTCCTCCAGGATGGGCTCTAGCGGGGCTGCCGGAAGAGGTCCTGGCAGCACTCGTGCTTGAGGATCTTCTGGTTCGGGTTGTTGTTCAGGAGGGCCCTCAATGATGATGTTCGAAGCGTCGCCCTGGCCGGCCTTCGCCAAGTCCTGCTCGGCCGTCTTGAGCTCCTTGAGGTCCTCCTCGGAAGGGGTCCAGCCCTCGAAACCGACGGCTGGGCGTATGTGTTCGCGGGCCACCTGCACAGTGCGGTGCCCGATCCGCAACCAGGCAGACTCGCCCTCGCCGTAGCCGTTGGTGCCGGAATCCCAGAAACAGAAAATGCCTGGGCGATACCCTGCCACGGGCGTCTTGCCCCGTCGCTTGCGACCATGCTCGCCCCAGGCTGCCACGCGCTGTCCCGAGAGGAAGTCGTACTCCTTGCGGTTGACAGGCTGGCGGAGGATGGAGGTGCGCAGCGCCTCGTCGGCCTCCAGGTCGGCGATCGCCTTGAGCGCCTCAATGCGGCATCTCCCCCCGTAGGCCAGCATCTCATCCTGGGTGCAATTGTGCCAGAACTCGGCGGACGTGGTGTCAGCCAAGAGCTCGGTCGGAAGCGTGGGTACCCGTCCGAAGGCGGCGGCATAGGCGGTGCGGCCTGCTCGGCGCACTGACTGGTTCACGGCGTGGCTCGTCGAGATGATCGCAAGGTCCACGTGCTCTGGCATCGTCGGCAGGATGACGTCGATCACCTTCTCGAAGACTCGGCGCCAGGCGTAGTTGCCGGATTCGGCCAGGCCCAACTGCCAGTGAGCTCCCGGCGGCACGTACCTCACGTCGATTCCCAACGTGTGGCAGTTGTCCATGAACACGGCTTCGAAGGCGCCGTCCCTGTCGACAACCAGAATCTGCATAATCCCGAACGGGGTGAGCCAGCACGTCTGGAACTTCTCCCAGACGTCTCCTGGTTCGCGTGAAACAATCCGACACACCACATGTAGTCTCGTAGCTTTGTCCACCAGTCCCAAGAGTGCGTGTGTCGTACCGTCGTGGGTCATGACGTAGAACAAGTCGCCCTTGACTAAGTCGTTGAACAGACCCACCCTTGGAATCTGTGACTCCCGCTGTCGCTGAGGCCGTTTGCGACGAAGGCACGCCGGGCACCTCAGCGCTCTGGCGCACAGCAGCGTGGCCTGCGAGGCGCCTCTCTGAGCCAGGAACTGGAAGAACTCGCTGGGCACCGGATGTCCCAAGTTACAGTGCATACGAGCGACAGGCTGGCGAACTTCGCGAGGACACTGCTCCTTTGTCACTCCAACAAAACGTATACCAGCCATACCGCCGGACGCGTCAGGCATCCGAGCGATCGGGACGTCCTGCAGGTCGTCGTCCTCGTCGGGCGGCAGGCTGTTGTTCGGCAGCATCGGGTCGTTCGGGTCCGGGGGAAGCGGCATTCGCTTCTCTATCTGTGACGTGTCAGGCTCCTGCGGGAGGGACTCCTGCTTGGCATAGCCGAAGAAGAAAACGGCTAGGTCCGCGGGCGGCGACAAGGCCAACGTCGGGAAGGCCACGTCAACCAGGTCCTCGGCTTCGATATGGTAGTGTCCCTTCTCGTCCACGTAGCAGTGACCACGGTGAGACCACGGCTCCTTGTTGATGGGGAACCTCCTTTGCTTGGCTGACTTCGCGAGCTGGATCATCGTGAGGTCCCACGGGACGAGCTGGCTAATCTGTCTCCAGAGCGCGGACGACTTCGAAAGGTAATGCATGGCCTTGTTCCCGCCTCGGCTGGCGGAACCGCCCACGATCTGTCGGACGCCCTGCATGACCGCCTCCCACCTGGTGGGGTCCTTCTCTGGCGAGGCGAACAGCACCTCGATGGGACCTGCGTGGTTGTAGGCGACCTCCCACTCGGTAGCCGCAACCGGCATGTCGGCCAACCTGCTCGGATTCCTCTGGGCGGCGACCTGCTGGATCGCGTGGAGCATCGCGTGGGCCATCTCGTCGGTGTACTCGCCGCTGGCCTTTGTCCACTTCGAGTTCTCAATCTGATCGTGCAAGTGGCCCCCGGACTCCGGACGAAGTCCTGGGCAGCGGCGGCTCAGAGCCGCAAGCGCGGGCGGCGAGTTGGAGAACCAGCGATGCGCCTTGCGAATCGGCAGGCCAGTCTTGCCTGTCTTCCCGTACTGGCACCCATGGCCAATAACGGTCTCGCCCAAAGGCAGGAGCGGGGCGAACTGGAGGTCCTTCCAGATCGCTGACGTCGGCGGGTTCTCGAACAAGAAGAACCGGCCATGCTTCACCTGGTACTTGATGGTCCACTTGATCAAGTCAATCAACCGTCGGTCCCGAGCACGAAGTCTCTCAAGCAACTCGGGATGGTCGACGTAATTCACATTGACATTGTAGGAGCACCAGAGCGTGCAGGGGAAGCCTACGATCACGTAGAGTGGCTTGTCTTTCAGTATCTGATCTTTCCATCTCTGAGCACCTCGCGTAGTTGACAAGTCCCAGCCGTCCTCTATGTCGGCGCTCGGCGAGGCCCTCAGCTCAAAGCGTGAAGCTAGTCGCGTAGGTCTTGCTGTCCCTGCGCAGCCCTCGATGAGGTCGGTGCCGCACGCCTGGCACTCGTTGTCCAGGTGCCGGTGGTCGGGCAACTCAGGAACGGGAATGTCCATGAAGGCCACGTCTGAACAGCACCATTCCGCGTCTCGTAAATCTGCAGCTCGGCGATCGGCATCTTGACTCACGTTAATAAGCGTCTCGCAGGCTGCGGTCGTCTTCTTAGCAATGCCGAGAAGGCGCTTCCAGGCGCCTCTCTTCACCATCTCGGTCCCCGACGCGGGGGAGGCTGGCGCGGAAGCTTGCCCCATCCCTGGCCCGTCTCCTCGCCCCCGGAGGCCCTGTCCATGTTCTCGTCGTACTCCTCGTCCGTCGGAACCGCCTGCTCCGAGGGTGACCTTGGCTCCGCCTTGGTCCGCGTACGACCCTGGCTCGAGCTCGCCGAAGACTTGACCGGGCGTTTCGGCATTGTTGAAGCAGCTGGCCGAGAGCGCGAGGAGGAACCCAGTGACTTTGTCGAGGTAGGTACGCGAAGAGGATCTTCTTTGTCGTCCACGATCCACTTCCCGTTGACCGACTTCCACCGCCGGCCGCACTGGTCGCAGATCAGCCAGTACCCCTTGGCGTAGTACCTCCTCGTTGTCGGATGGGCGCACACGTCCCTCTTCTCGCACAGCTGTGAGTAGTTCTGGGCTTGATCCTCTGGTGCCGGCGGCGGTGGCAGCACGCTCTCTGGAACCTGTGCGGCTCCTCTCGCGATCGCCTTCACTGAGTCCGCCATCGGTGTCAGGTAGCCCATCTCGTGGCCCATCTGCGCGATCGCGCCCATCATCCGGTTCGACATCTCCGTGTTCTGCCGGAACTGCTCGCGACTGCGACCGATGATGTGCGACAGGTGGTTCATGATCAGCTGCATCAGGTTCGTCCACGCGTTGATCGCCAGGTTCTGCCTCGTCAGCTGAACTGCACGACGAGACGATCGGGCCTCCTGCGACTCCGACTTGACCGACTTCATTCACCGACAGACCGAGGATGCTCTCGAACACGGGCGTGGCGTCGGTCAGGTTACAGCCGTCTGGCACGGAGGGCAGGACTTCGCGAGGCTGACGCAGCCCGCGGTGAGTATATGTAAGAGCACACAGTGCTGCGCGTGAAAACTGCATAGGCTGAGACTCGGCTTGAGCACAACTATCTCCGGAAACACAGGCTGGTGCCTCTGGGATCCACTGGGGCTCCGGGATGATGACGTCCGAGGGGGTGAACTTCCAGGCCTCGGGCTCCCTTGGGAACCCCACATCCTTCAACCAAGAGTCGACTCTCAGAAGCAAGTGGCCATTCGGGGCAATCTTCAAGGGCACGTCGCACAGGTTGATCTTGGTGAAATGAGCCCTTTCCCCCAAGGTGTCCAGCTGGAGGCCCAGGAGCTTCCACATCGGTAACGATCCCAAGAAAGGCAACTTAGGGTTCACGTCCAAGACTGAGGTACGGCAAACCAGGGGCACCACATGTTCAAGACATATCGGGAAATACACCACAGATTTGCTCACCGCACGACTGACTCCAAACCGAAGCCTCTCTTGCTCCTCAGCTTCCCAGAAACTCAATCCCAGGTAGGCAATATGTTCCAGAAACTTTCCCAAACACTCGTAGCCCACAACGTTGCGCTGGCAACCTGTGTCGATGACAATGTAGAAACCCTGGGAATCCTCGAGGAAGCAAACGTCCAGGGGCGTCCGGACATGCCAGATGACGTCGACCTGATGCGATGATTTTGTCCCGCTTCTCGCCGCCTGAGCTCCGCGAGAATCCACGGAAAACTGACGCACTTCTGGCGTTGCCTGAAATCGAACGTGGGAGGCCCCCTTGTCGCTGGTGGCGACCCTGCTCTTGAAGGCGGCCACGCGCTGCTGCAGCTCGTCGGGCGAGAGGTGCGTGACTAAGGCCTCGTGCTCTACTGCATCGGCGGCGTACTCCTCATCATCTTCATCGGCGGGTTCGTCCTGATCGATCGAGGCATCATGAACGGCACGAGCTCGATCTCGTTTATCCTTGTAGCCGGTCCTCGAAGACGTCTGGCGAAACCCTGGCCTCTGAGATGCCGCCGGTGCTCTTGAATCTCCGGATCGGTCTCCCGTAAATGTTCCACGAATGCTTCCTGAAAAAGACGTGCCGGCCGGCGGCGTCGCAGTGCCTCTCTGTGGCGGTGCTGACGATGTCTGCGGCGGCCTGCCGGGCGGCGCTGGGGACGGCCGGCCCGCAGGGGCGGTGGCACCCCCAGAGGGCGCTGACCGCGGTGGCGGGCGTCGGTCTCCAGGCTTCGGCGGTGAGGACCTTCCGGTCCACCCGCGGCCCAAGGTCAGCTTCTTCAACTTGTCGCTGGTGACGGTCAAAGCGTCCGCCACCTCCTGCATGACCTGGATACTGTCAACCTCCTCGGCGTAAGCCTCATTGACTTCTGCTTGATCGGGGTCATCTTCATCTTCGTTCTCCTCAGCCTCGTCCTCGGGAATAATGTCAGCCTCGCTGACGTGGGGCGGCTTCGGCGGCGGTCGAGGAGCTCGACTCGGTGGCTGTCTATCTCGTCCTTTGCCGCCTCCTTTGTCGGAATCTCGACCAGCTGACCTGCGTTCAGGAGCGGCCGCCTCACCGAGTCTCTTACGTGCCATCCGTCGTACTGGTGCGACCCAGTTGGGGGCGGTGGACGGCCACTGCACACTCATAGCCTGAACCAGGCGGTCGAAGTCATACTCATTGCCCGTGGCGAGGAGAAGGTTGCGCCGGACCTCCGGCGATAAACATGAACTTCGCAACAACTTGAATGCTCGAAATTGTCCTTGCTGAGCTGGGAGCTCTGCCCGCTTGAGCCGCATCTCGAGATCCTTGAAATGCGCGACGTATGCAGCCAGCAGCTCACCGGGCAGACGCTCCACTTCTTCATACTCTTCCATGAGGTCTCCAACCTGTAGGATCTGCTGTTCATCAAACACGGCGAGGGAGTTGATCACCAAATCAATACCATCCTGTGAATACAACCGGGTCCACTCCAAGGACTCGATCATCTCTGCGCCTTCACCCGTGATGACGTCTGAAAGGTCCAGGGCCAGTTCGGCCATCGGCTTGTAGTGTCGCGCCCTGGCCTTCCACATGTGTACTTTCCTAACCCACTTCTGGTAGTATCTCGGCTGCTTGTATATATTCTGAAACCTGGCCTCGAGTGGAGGTGGGGCTGGGCATGGTCCTCCGCGCCACTTCTTGCGATCACCTCGGGTGCGTCGAAACTCCGCCGAACTCGGTGGAATCTCCGACTCCTCGTCGTCGTCCTCGGCCCAGTCCTCACCAGCCCACTCGTCGGCCCATTCCTCTTCGTAGGTCTCGTCGTCGGGCACAGACGCTGCCGCTGCCGCGGCTCCCTCTCGAGGGTGCTTGCCTCTGTATCGACGATCTCCGTACTTCTTCGGTGCGGCGGTGGCGCCGCGAGAACCAGCGGCAGCAGCAGGCCTCCGGTCAGCCATCGTGCGAGATGTGATATCCGTCGGAGTCTGTCCGACTGCACGGGAGTGTCCGGAAGGGAACTGTCTGGTGCCGAAGTGTTCTCCCTGCGAGGGAGCTCGGAATACACGCTCCGCTGCCAATGCAACGCACACGCAGGTGCTGACAATATGCGTGAATCTTTTATTCCAAGACCTTCTCGCTGCAAGTGATACGTTATGCTAGCTGGTAGCGTAGGCAGAAGGGGGCCCCCTCAGCCAATATGTTTACGGGCAGAGGGGTGAGAGCATGCAACAGCAATAGCAGGGACCAGCATTATCAGATAAACAGAATGACTATTGCAGAGATGACATCTCATTCGATCCTCGAAGGCGAGGCCCTCCTGGAGCGCCCCAGATGTCCGGGGAGGAGGGGGGGCGGTCCAGGGCCCCGTGAACAGGGACTTCCTGCTAACCCGAGGTGTCGGCACGCCCAAGGAACTCTGCAGGCACGGGTCGAAACCTTCCCCGCTGATCCTCCCCTCCAGCTGCGGCTTGCAAAAGTCCTGGCCCGCAGCGTCCTGGTTTTTGCATGGCACTGAGAGGCTTCTCGGACGCCGCCCGGGGGGCCCCAAGAGTCGAGAGAGGACCCCCAAACGGCCCCAAGAGCACCCAAAGGGGGCCCTCAACGCATGCTTCTTTCTCGAGCTCCTCAGGGGGAGGGAGGCTTATTGAGGCCTCTATGGTGGCCCTGAGAAGAGAGGGTTCCCAAGACAGCCCCGAGCGGCCCCAAAGGACTCTGGAAAAAGAGCCCCAGCACAGCTCCAAGAAGCCTCCAAGAGGATCCCAAAAATTCCTCGCTGGCTGACTCCGGCTTCGTTTTGAAGGGCGCCCCCCTCTTGGTTCCACTGATGCTCCCCTCTCCATACGACCCTTCTCACGAGAACCCGCCCGGGAGTCGCTTCCGGATGCGCTGTTGGGGTTACGCGGAATTCCAGGAGTTGAAAATGAAAGGCCTCGAACAGAGGTGGTACTGTGATGCCCTAAAACAAGTGCGGTGCTTGCCGAGCTGGCTCTGACGTGCGGAGGTGGTGGCCAGGTACCATACTCGAGAACACTCGAAGATGGGGGCTCGACAGCCTCCACGATGTCGGCCCCAAGCCCCCCCTCCTCCTCCCCATTCCTCCTCCTCCTCCTCCTCCTCCTCCTCCTCCTCCTCCTCCTCCTCCTCCTCCTCCTCCTCCTCCTCCTCCTCCTCCCCCCAGTCGAAAGTGAGCCTGGTAACTCAAATAGCATCCGATTCCAAGGCGCTGACCGTGGACATCGGATGGCAAATAGCGTCCATCGCTCTGCTGTGAGGGTACAGTATGAGGAATGGGCGGATAAGATAGGATAAGATCGATGTAATGATCTTTCCAGCACATAGCGAACACAAGCAGTGTCCGGGCAAATAGGGCGCGCGTGCCTTGAGCCCAAGGCAGCGGCGCGCGAGCTATGCTCCCGATACTATAACATCTCCCAAAGAGCTACCCTCAAAGTCGGGAGGGGAGGAGACGGAGAGCATAGTCGCACGCAAAATTCGCACGCACGACTGTTTGCAAAGAAATGAAAACAGTGCGTACAGACTGGCCAAACGCCAGACTGTAAGGCGAGTTTCCTCGCGAAGTATTTCACGCAAATGCAGAACAGCCCCTTCAAATAATGAAGGGCTATCGGCCTAGTTAGAGGTAGGCCAAAATTAGGCCATACCTCACCAAGCAAATGTGTATTGAGGCAAAGAGCCTGAGTTGTATGAAGCCGGCTCGTTGCCAGGCGTGAAATATGAGGCTCGTTTCCGAGCAACTAGAGGGGCGCCTTTATAGTAGGCGCCCGTGCTGGCAAACTGGACCACGAGGGCAACAAGGACAGACTAAAATTGATTAGACTTAGGTTTGTCTCTGTCCTCGGGACCCCGAAAGGGAACAAATTGCTTCACGTCATACTTAAATGACTGAGTGCCTGACATCACTTCCAGAAGCAGCTCCCGATCGATGCTTCCCTTTGTATGCCCATCTGCGGTCATATCCCTAGTATCACACCATTGCACGTTATGTACTATACCTATATCCATAAGCTCACGTATCCAACTGATATGTCCAAGCAGAGTCCGTTCTGTGGGTATTTTGAGATCCCTGCTTGATAAAGATTTGTAGACGGACTCAGCGTCTATGGTCAGAGAGACTTTGATAGCAAGGCCTCCAACTTCACGCATATCTCGTAGTTGTCGTGGAGTCAAGGCCCCTGCCTTAAGCTCATGGAGAGTAATGAGCGTAGGGTAACACTCATCAAGGTTATGTGCGGCTGCAAGTGCCTCCGCAGCATAACTGGACCTCACCTGTAATCGGTGTGATTTGCATAGTCCGTCACAGAGGTGAACGACGGACTTGCCTTGAGGCGAGTTTCCTCGCCGTAGTACGTTGGCCCCGCGTATGCCGTAGCCCTTGGTCTCGTCATCCTCCTCCCCGGTAAGCTTCCGATATCCCGAATCGCTATGGATGTCGACTTCATTCGTCGGCTTCATCCGAGGGAAGGTGATACGTTTCGGACTGCTGATCAGCTTTCGCGCCACAGCATTCAAACGTCTGACTTGTAAATTGGTGGGCTCTTGAATTTTCTGAAGAGAGACCACATATACCATAAGCCAGATTTGAGTAAGAAGGGCATAGGCGAGGGCTCCTCGCAGGCTGACGAACATGTCGGTAATAAGTTTCGTGGCTTTGGCGTCGGCCGCCGCTCCTGTAAGTTCTGGATGTGTGATAGGACGTAGTTGTTTGATATACTCGTCCTGGTCCATGATCACATCTCCCTGATCATTCTTAGTGTAGCGGACGGCGCAGTTCGTATATGTATGCTTGTTGAGCTTGCATTTGCCAAAAACCTTTTCGACACGTTGTACATAGTCGTCGATATTTTTCTCTAGACCTGTCATATTAATGTCATCGACATGTTTTGCAGTCAGAAGATCTTGGCTGAATTCAAATTCAGGATCGTAACTAGTCGGTGTAAGTCCTATAGCTCGTGTGGTCGTACGAAGTTTGAGAGAGAACGCTCTTGGGGCGTCCTTAGTACCCGTTCCTGGTTTGAGGCACCTAAGACAGTGTCGACTTTCGTCGTAGGATGAGAAGCCGGGTAGGGTACGAAGTACCTGAGCGCTTCCTGGTGGAAGAGTAAAGCAGACCATGCGAGTTTCCTCGCCAGTGGCATGGGCAAGTTCCTCGTAGGTCAAACCTTTAAGGAACGCCTTGTCGATATCCATGGATGCTAAGATCCACTCTGGATGACATGCCGCTTCACTTGCCAAGAGTCGTTGAGACTGCCTTCGGGCGGTTCCCGAGAATGTTTCCACATCAAAGGCCTCAGTATCCATAAATCCACGAAGGACCAATCTGAGACGAATGGTTTTAACGTTCTCGGTGCCCATCTTTACGAACTTCCACTTGTATACATATCTGGATGTCATGATGTTGGAAGCTTTGGATAAGTCGTACATCTCAAAGCATCGGTTATCAATCCAGATCTTGAGCTCAGTATATAAGGCTTCACTAACCTCCTTTGGATGTGCTGCTATGTCGGCTTTGGTCAGTAGGTCGTCTTCTTTGACAACCACAGCACGTTTAGCGGCATTGGATACATATACTCTCATCGTTGCGACCATATCGGTATCGAGCTGTGCAAGTTGGGTCTGATCCAACACTATTTTTGACATTTCTGATGTAAAGCATAGTTCAACGTAAGGACCATATTCATCACTGTCTAGGGAATAGCTCTCGTCGTTTGTGTTCGAACAAAGAGATACTAGACAAGACTCACATGATTTAGGCTCGTCTCCGAGCATATCTGATGATGTAATATCATCTTCGTCCGCAAATGCTGAAACCAAAACGCATTGGTTAGGCAGCATAGTTGTTGGGACGCAATAGAGATAATCATCTGTAATCGTCGTAGGATGAAGGTCCATACGTAGTTCGTCGCACCACTCTTCCAGCATCATGGCTTCGATATTGTGTTCCTCATTTTCCTCATAGATTGTCGACAGACGGCCTTCGCTAGGCGATGAAGCATCTGGTGTGTCTGGAGAAGGCCTGTCTCCAGGCGACTCGTGTTCTCCAGACGTGTTGCTTGGATGCTGATATTTAGCCAGGTCATCGTGAAATCCTAAGGAAGGGACACGTGAAGTCAAGCATTGAATAAGTCTGGAGTGAGTGCTACCAGTAATCTGAGAGATGTTTAGGCCGGTGCCCACACATTCGTAGTAGTGGAACGCCGGGCTAATGTCATTGTCATAGTGGATCAGCGTAGACCCGGTGGCGTACTTTACTGCAGGTAGGCTTGACACACTCTTAGCCAATCGAACTGCTACTACATGATCCACTCTGAAGTAATTTCGTACGAGATACTGTAGTGCTAGGTGTACGCGCGGGTGAAACTTGCTATCGTCTGACAGGTTAAGGTTTCCCTTGCAGTCGGGAATACACCCGAAAACTTTGGCAGGTTTCCCTGCACTGAGATGTGCCACATAGGCAAGGACGGTTTGCATGGCCATGTTATCCATGCCAAATTCCCGTGTGAGGAGACATTCGATGTATAGTGTGTGACGAGCATCAGGATACATCACAATTACCTCACGAGATCCTGCCTTGACAACGATATGTCCTCTTTCAGGCACATTTCGGATCACCGGGAATGGGCCATTCCAGCCTCCATGGTCGTCCTTGGTGGCAGTAGGTCGGTGATAGTCGACCAAATCACCTGATGAGTAAAGGCGAGCACCATCAGGAGTCGTCTTGGCCCTAAGAGCCCGATTTGTCTTGGCTACAGCAGTAGCCTGAGTTATAGCTTCTAGGCTGACTTCCCTTACACGACGTTCTCGTTCGTGTCCTGAAGTCTCGGGTCCCTTGGGAAAGTCAAGGGTATCGAGATCAGGAAGGAAGGAGGGCTGACGTCCTGTGTGTGCCTGATATGGCGATACTCCGTTATAAAACGTGAACGCATTAGTAACGAAGATGCCTTCCGCCAAGACTCTAGTGAATACAACAGGGATGTTGTGTCTGTTCAGTTCTTCCTCAATCATATGGAGGACACCTCTGAGGATGCCGTTTCGTGACTCAATTGAAGTCGCGTGTTGGCCCGGTGCTCGGATACGAAGTTCCGTGCCCTTATTGGCCATCATGCTTTTAGCGGCATCATTATTCAGGGCGCCTTCTCCATCTGAGTATAAAACTTTGAAGGGTCCGTGATAGGCAATCCAGCAGTAGTGGTAGGCGTCGATGATAGCGTCGCGTTCTCTGTCGGAAATTTCAAGGCCTGCTGCCAGGCGAATACAACGATCCATAATATGAAATATGGTCCGTTTCTTGTAAAACATGAGGTCCATTTCCCCTTCATCGAGCCAGCTGCCAGGGAGGCTTACTGATGGTAGTGTTGAGTTTCCTGGACGTTCCCATGCTCTGCATTCCCGACAGGTATCGCAGACTTCCTTGATCATATTTAGTCGAACGTTATCAAGCCCTACCTTTTCGAGGATTAGCCTCATTTTTGGCTCCTTCGCATGATGCCATCGCAGATGCAGTTTTCGGAGTTCCTTTTTCACAACATGGGGTTCGTGACTACGGAGACTCTGTAGACTGTGTTGGATGTCAAATCTCGTCCAGTCGGGTAGTCGTGGAGCCCCAGAGCCGGTGGAGGCAAGAGGGTTCCTTGTAGCTCTACGTAGTTGATCCCCTGTGTTGACTGCGTCTGGAGGTGGTGGTACGCCTTGTAGACGTCCGCGGCGGGCCGCTACCTGTGGCGCATCGCTAGAAGACGCAGAAGGCGTGTTTCCACGCTCGGGGGCGTCTCGTAGCAGGTCGTAGCTGCTGGTACCAGATGTCGGATCGACGTTACCGAAGGACGTGGTCGTGGTGGCCTGGCGTGTGCGCCTTGGCGGCCACCTGAAGCTGAAGCTTGGCCCTCACCAGGTTTAGGTAGGGGTTTCCACCAAGCTGGCACGGTTTTGCCTTCGGGGTCGTGGTCGTCTGGTAGTTTAAATGGTTCAGCAAAACGACATTTACCAGGTTCGGTATCAAGGTGATTCTTAACACCCTTGCTTCTCGTAAGATCCCTCTGACATGCTGGACATGGCCAGTATACAGAGATAGAGTCATGATATTTGCACTGCGTAGGGTCTCTGTTATGGCTAGGACTGTCCTTTCGGACGTTGTCGATGCATGCCGGGCACGTAGCCACCTTTGGGATGATACGATCACCGATGCGTCTCATACCTTCACCTGGTTCAGCTTGCTCAGGAAGGTCGGCAGGATAAGCATGTGCAGTATTTATAGGCGCGTTTCCGCGCGTGGTGTCAATGGCTTTCGCCAAGTAGACGGCTTCCACGAAGGCAGACTGCAGTCGTCGAGTGTATTTTTGTGCCAGTGAAAGCTCGGTGTTGCACGGTTGTGCGTGCACATGCTGACCGTTGCACTTGAGTCGCTCAAAGGGTTTAAGAATTGTCTTGTCGTTGCTGGTGATATTTGTCGGCTTCTTAATATAGTCACCAGTCGTATCTTTAAGTCCAGTAGCGCATTGATCAATGCGCACGGTCGTGATGTGTGGTCGGTTGGCAAGCTTCGTCCATGGAGAGATATCGTCCACCCATGTTCCTGTCGGTTGTTCGCGTATAAACCACCTCTGAGCGTCATCTTGGGTAACAGCAATTTTACCACAATAGATTATGTGTGGTAAGTCTTCTCTGTGGTGCTGTTCCCAAGTGTTATAGTTGACTTTGTAGTTATAGTAAGATGGTGGTCCTGTGGTGCGGCAGCTGGGTTGCAGTATGGCAACTCGTACGTAGCATATCTTAAAGTAATGATCTATAACCTGCTGCACCGAGGGGTCTCCCAGGTCGACATATGTAGTCTTGTCCAAGTTGCCGCCTGAGGAAAGTCCCCTTGAGAAGGCAAGCTCTGAGATGCCACCCTCACCACCACAAAGCTCCAACATATCCACGCAATTGTTATGGCCGTAGCATAGTGTAGCAACTATGCTGTATATGTTAGCGTGTGTGTCGGGCATAGATGTGGGAAGGGTAAGGAACAGGTCATCGTCCTCGTCGGAGCTTATCAGCTCAACAGGGACGTCAGTACTCCAGGTTGCCATAAGATCCTGTCCGAGTCCTGACAAGTCATCGCCGCAATCGTCATTTCCGTCTTCGACGTGCTTTTTAATGCGGCGAGGCTTGATGCCTGCTTCCTTTTCGGCTTTGAGCCTTTCCTTCTGCTTTATACGCGATTCAGTGGGTAAAGCTTGCTCGTTTTGTTCGTCGGTCTGTGTACTCATTGTCGTGGTGGAATGGGTGCATGCGTCAATCGCCAGAGTCGGGAGGGGGAGAGAACAGTCATCTATGATGACGCGTCTATGTTTCTGTGGTGATTGAGTAGGCTCGTTTCCGAGCAAGACCGGTTCCTCGGGTTGCCAGTACAACCGAGTACTGATGTTGGCAACCCCTGCAGGTAATGGTGCATGCCAATCATACCCTGTTGGTTGATCGGTAATTGAGATATCTTGAATAACCGCGTTGGTATCAAAGTTGATTGTTACACGTCGGATGACTTCAGACCATTTTGGTCCTCCCTTATGAGTCGTCACGTAATGACGGGTATTATGGTCTGTACGTGTATACGTATTTAAGTATACGGGCACGTTTCCGTGCGTGGTGGTACTCCCCAGGATTTTGTCGTTTAAGTAACGGATGAGTGTAGTACGTGTCTGAGCCCGCCATTCAGCATGTCGTACCGTATGGCCGTACCAGTCCAACACATGTTGTGGTATGGCCTGCTTACAGGTACATGTCCACAGCTTCGAGCTAATCGGTATCGATGATGCTACCTGCATATATGTACCACTTGGTGTATTGTCTTGCATATTGAACCGAATACCGAAATGACACAAACGCATCCGTATTACTGACAACTTTAGATCTTCCAGAGTATCACGTACTGGAGATAACTTCCAAACATATCCTGGGGGACCGAATATGATGATTTTCATGCGGAGTTTCTTGGCTTTTATCAACAGGTTCTGGATACGTGACCAGTGTGGGGCCACTCTCTTTCCTGGAGTTCGTATATACCAGTCACCCGGAGTACTGATCCATATGAGAGTGTAATCTCCACTGATCACCGCACCTAGATAGTTTGTGCCCACGCTTGTCATAAGTTCGTTGTGGGAAATACGGTCACACATATAACCTCGTGTGCGGAGGTCGGCACATGCCTCCCTCGTATCTTCAATGACAAAAGCCCTCTTACTAAGGCAGGTTGCCCCGCTGTCCTTGTTACCCCCCGGCTTTTCAGCCATCAGGCAAGACGACGAGGGGGCGACGTCGCCCTGCCATCTTCAAGATGAAGAAGATGTGCCTACAATATCTGCCAACATCTGGGCTTCCCTCAGATGCTGGAGCTCAGCACTGCAGCGCGCCGTGGCCTCAGAGGCGGATTGCTCCGCAAATGCTGTCAGCATCGATGGATTATCCATCAGCTGTTTCAGCACGCCTTTGGACCTAGCGTCGCTGACCGTATGCAATTCACGATTAGTGTATCCCATCACTATTTTACGGCGGGACTGCACAGCGTCCATGGGTACACTACCACCATGCTGGGCCAGTGTCCTGGCAACAAAACAATCGAACGTCTCGAGATCGTCGATGTTGTCGCCTCGCATGGTGGCCTTGGCGAGCGTCTCCATCAACCCCTGGGGCAGGTTTCCCTGCAATTGATTGCGCTCCTGCGCTGGGGTCGGCTCGCCTGTCAGCACTGTCTGGAAGGACGTGCTGCTTGAGCTCGAGGCGGGTTGCCCCGCAGCTCCAAAACGATCACACCTGATCGACAGATGCCCTGACGGCAACTTCGTCGTCGGCATGATTTTGGAGCCTTCCGGGAGCTCCATCTTGACCTGCCCCTTACCAGGGAATATCAGCTTTTCCTGGCCTCGTTCAAGCACGATGATCGTGCGTTTGTCCTGCATGCTGTCGAGACCTAGGATGGCTGGCAGGTCCTTTCCACAGCCTGACACAATGTTCGTCTTGTATAAATCGTGTTGGGCTGACCCCTGGTACTCGCAGGCAATGCTAAATGTGCCTACGGTATCCGCTGGGGCCGACCCCTCTCCCACTCCGTTGATATGCAAACGAGAGCGGGGCTCGAACGTACAAGCACGACCATGTGACTCAGCAGCCTGGACGAACTTACGGCTCGTGTTCTCGCCCATGATGTTGATCTTCGAACCGACGTCGACGAGTATGGAATTTCCACCGTCATCCAAAAACGTCTTACTCGGCTGCTTGATGTGCACAGTTTCTGAAGTGTCGGCTGTGTCGGTAGGCGGGTTCCCCCGCGGCACATTCGCACTCCCTGGCGGGTTACCCCGCACGACACTGGCATGCGACTCGCTCTCGGCCATGCGTGCCAGGTCAATGTACTGGAAGTACGACACGTGCTGGGCGTGATCACCACGCTCCTCCCGCCAGTTGGCATACTCATCACGTATGCTCATATACTGCTCGCGGGTAGTGCGCCTTATCAGCGTTAGGTACGAGTGAAGGGCGATGTCTTGCAGCCCCTCGTTCGTGACGTGATCCCGGTACCGCAGCCACTCCTCGAACTCCTCATTCGTCGCTGAGATGTTGACGGCCCTGGCTGCTGTTGCTGCTGACGCCGCTGAGGATTCTGATAGGTCTAGCGACGGACTATCAGTTTCAGGATTGTTGGCATCTAGCATAAAAGTTGTGTGCGTATTATCCATCTGATTCTGGAAATGTCGCACACGCAACTCGCGCAGCTGATCAGGGTCCAGTGACATCTCAGCCTCGCCTCCACTCTGGGGAGACATCTGAGGAGTATCATGCAGGTTTCCCTGCTGAGGCGCCGTCATCGGGATAAGCTGATCGAAATATCCCGTTGCCATAGGCGGCCTTACCTCTTCAGGCAGGTATCCCTGCTGGTGTGACGAAACTGTCTGCATAGCTAGCATCCTGGACGTCATCTCCTCCGCCATGCTCCTCAGCTCCCGCAGCTCCCTCGCTGACTGCTCGGGAGTCTGACTAAGGGAGCCAGTCCATGGGAAGGGCGATGTTATAATGCCAGGTGCACGACAGATCGCACATGGTGGCTGCTGGGGATCTCCCTCACGCTGGTTTGTCACGTGGCCCGCCACGTTAGAATTCCAGCATCCCTCGTGGAATAGGTGATTGCACCTCAGGCGGTACACAATATCCCTGGGCTGAAATTCTTCGAGGCATACAGCACAGGTATCCTCCATCCCAGTAAAGACTTCTACGTCTGCTACCCTGGGGTATACCCGCCGCTGCCTCTCCAATACCGTCTCGGAGGGCATGAGGGCTGATGGGGTGTCCCCGCTGGGTTCAGCACTTCCTGCACTTCGACATTTGGCATGGAAGTGGTAGGAGTCACGGCAGGCGAGTTTCCTCGCAAAGGTGAGCCCCTATTCCGCACCACGTCGAGTGCAGCTGCACGTGACTGGTCCCGTACACTTTGCACCGCCTGCCTCCTCCTGAAACATGCCTGCTGAGTGTGGTGCGTCTGCCTGATGTAGTCAGGCACGCCCCTACTGCCAGACGATATTGAATGGGCAGTGGGTTGTACAACCACCTCTGGTGATGTTGGAGAAGGCATGAAGGCCATGTGCGGGTACATGGAGTGGTCACTGCAGCGCACATTGGTGAGGTTATGCATCTGATCCGCCAATTCCCGAACAAATTTGTTCGGGACCCTTGTACCGTCAGGGTATAATGGCGGATTCATCTGCGTGGGTGGTGGCCTCTGGCCCTGAGACATGCTCGGATGGGCGTTGAACGCCGGGATAAAGGCTCGTTGCCGAGCGGGGTCCCGTGGGTTGGGGCCCTCCGGTTCCCAGGACCAGGCTGGCCTCCACCTCTGCCCACTTGGGTGAGGCAGATTATGGTTCTGCACCTGCTGTACCGCGGCCGCCACTCTTGAGCGATAGTCGTCGGGTATACCCGCCCTGTGGTGGCTTGGTGTACCAGGCAGGTTTCCCTGCTGACTCGTTGGCGTGCCGGGCGGCATCATGTTGAGGAGGGCTGTGCTGTGATCAGCCCTAGCCGCAGCTAACCTCTCCATGAGTGTGCCGTTTACGGCAGGGCGGACAGGTGTCCCAAATGGGGATTGTGCTGGCGGAGTGCCCGATGGAGTCATGCCCCTTGGAGTGTGCATGCTCTGTGTGGGGCTTGCGTGCATTGGCTCGAACCGAGCAGGTCCGCTTGTAGGCAGGTTTCCCTGCATGGCTTGACGATTTCTCGTGGCCATAGCGGACATTGCTCCCTGGCCTGCGGCCCAGGGATCCTGCTGGTACAGCCTGTCCGCCAGCTGTTCTACCTGGTCAGGGTTCAGCGAAGCTGCAATCTGATCCAGGTCTGAAGTACTTATGGCCTGCCAAGACACGGCGCTCGGCCCTTGGCTTGGGGCACGGCTTGGAGCCGCGCTCCCGGCCTCACTCTCGGTGATCATAAAGATCCGAAAGATCTCAGGCTGGTTTCCCAGCTGGGTGGGGCTGTAGTGGTCCCCAACGTCCCTGTGGAGGTAGACCATGGCTGGATCAACGCCCTCTTGGTCTCGGGACCACTGGTACTTAATGCTGGAAGTACCAACATCAGCCCACCTATCTGAGGCAGTCATCGTACTGACAGGGACTCGCGCACGGCGGCTCCCCAAATACTCTGGGTTGCGCCATTGCCTTCCAGTGGTCAGGTCCTCTACATGAGAAATGTAATACGGTTCAATGATACCGTTATCTCCCTCGGACAAGAGGACTCCGTTATCGGACCAACAGAACTTCATACCATCTTGTATGGCCTTGCGCCAATCTACAAAGATGATGAGGTCTGAATCTGGGTCCCACCCACTGTTCACGGCACGGCGGCGCACTGTCGGCACGAAATGGATGTGTGAACGGCCTGTCCCCCTTTTCTTCGTGTTGTGCTCGGGTCTACAGGACAGGCCGTGCCACATAATGCCTTCGAAAGCGCGCCATCGAGTGCCATGCATGGCGACTTCAGGGTATGGGGCCGGTCTCCCGGCGGGTTCGTCGCACAGTGCAATGTAACTGTACAGCGACCATGGAGCTTTCAATGTCCATGAATGCCCCTGAGAGGCGCGGATGAAGATAGCGGGCTCGCCGGAGTCCCGCATTAGCACCTTGAATTGAAGGCGCTGTTTTTCTTCTCCGTCTGGTTCACGAACATGAACAACTTCCACCATGATGGCTGCGAGTTGGTCAACCGAGCGTCCATACAACTGCTCGCTAATGACTTTGGCCTCGTCATATTTTGGGTTATGTCCAGCGTGCCTCGAGTGACCTGTGTTCCACGGAAAGTCAGCCACGAGTTCCACGAGGTTAACCCAACCATCATGATCATCAAAGGATCTTAGACGCCACACAGGATTATGTGGCTTATCTGGCGCATGTCTACATATCCTGCTGAGAGCTTTGCTTAACTTTTTGAGAGTATCATTGGATGTGGGAAGAATTCCGGCCTTCCTGCATTCCTTCATGAATGACTCATCCACCGAACGTATCGGTGGGAGCTTCCGAAGTGCCAGTCTATCCCTAATCAGATCTGGAGTCCCACTAGTAAAGGATGTGTCTCCTGGGTGGTGCAGCTGAACTACTGGCGGGTTTCCCCGCATCGGAGCCTCTGTTGCCGAAGAGGCTGCGGCTCCAGAAGAGGAGGAAGCTGCGGCAGCAGCGCCTGGCGGGTTTCCCCGCGGAGATGCGCGACTGGCGCTGCCCCTGATCTTCGGCACCCAGGTACCCCTCGACATAGCACCTTCATCGGACCTCCTGGAACGAGCCGCCACAGGCGAAGCTGGCGCAGGTGCATACCCACTGCGCTCGAAAGCTGCCGCCCTTTTCGCAATGGACTTGCTGCGACTAAGCGGGCGTCTTCGTTCCTCCATAGGGTCCTGAGGTTGCTGCTTGGGCACAAACGCTTGTGGAGGAGTTGCGCCAATTGGCGGCCTCGGCGTCGCAGATCGAGGCACCTCCATATGCACGTCTGGCCCAGGGCTCTGAGAGCTCGCCTTCGGTTTCGGCTCCGGAGACGGCTTAGGTGTCGGGGGTTCACTCTTAGCCTTCGAAGTTAGTGGGAGTGGGGGCTTCCTAGCCCCCTTCATGTAGATCGTGCTGGAATCCTCCAACATCTTGCGAGTTGCCTCGCGTGTGCGTTCTTCTACTGTCCGAATACGCTCCTCATCCTCCGCCACACGTTGAGCCTTTGTCTCGTCCTTGATGATCGGCTCTGGTTGTTGGGACTGGCTAGAGACGCCAGGCGAGTTTCCTCGCATACCAGGAAGACTAAAGAGCGCGTCTTTCTCTTCCTGGGTCATGGCTACCATTCCCCTTGGAGCCGGAGTAGGTTTCTCTTCTTCTTTCGGATCCAAGTGGCCCAAGATCCCGAGACGACTATTCACTACTGCGATCTCTTCCGGTGTCATCGGGTCAAGTGGCGGATGGCCCTCTTTAGGAGGGGTTTTGCCCCTGTTGGGGCTCAGGCCTTCGTTGTTTCCAACGGGGCATCCTGGCCTGTGATTCTGGAACGGCTGGGAACAAGGACCGCATGCAGCGTGAGGCCTATACTGCTTGCGAGCCGCGATGATATCTCGCAGCTGGGTCCGCGCTTCTTGAATTTCAGGGCGGCGGATGTTTGTTGCAAGCTGATAGCCTCCACGGATGGGCCTGCCATCGCCGTCCCTATAGGCAGGATTGCCCTGGCCGAAGGCCGAGTGTTCCCCTTTTCGGCGTCGTGGGTCGTTGTACGGAAGTAGCTGGCCACCTCTTCTGAGAGCGTGTTCCTTTGGGCCAGCCTGTCTCCACTCACGAGGAAGTCGAGCCTGGGGATGTGGCTCTTCTCTGACGCGCGTATGGGAACGAGATCTTCTGGTGTTCTCATCAGAAGAAGCTGCCGATGCAGCAGGAGCGGCACCCGTTGGAGGTGCTTGAGGAGGCTCCTCTGCGATCCCAGATGGATCGCTCGATGGAGGCAGGTCCCCCTGCTGGGTGGAGCTCGGCGCAAGTGGCTCTTGTGCCGATGGTGATGATGATTCAGACTCATCTGGGTCGAAATCGACCTCTTCCTCACCAGTCACGTCCATCATGAGGATGGTGACGTCATCCTCATCTAACCCACAACCATCGCCTTCTACTTCTTCTGATGTCGAACTACCAATTATGATGGCCATTGGCGCATCTGGTAAAAGGCAGGTTTCCCTGCATGGCCGGCGTCTGGGCGTCGCTCGGCTGTCCTGGAGTAGGAGGCGCAGTCGTCGGCTCAGGGTCATCGACGAGCATAGGCTGCCTAGCAATGTTACGCATGGCCGTATGGTTTGGCCTCATCCCCAGCTCCTGGAGATTCCATCCTGGCGGGGGAAGATCATGACCACGCATAGCCATTGCCATTTCCAGGGCACGACGCCATCTACCATGGGAGTATATCAAGTGTCTCTGCACTTCCTGAGGATTTATACTGTCAATGAGAGTCAAAGCTGCCAAGAGTAGCTCTGAGCTACCGCAAGCATCATTATCCTGTTCTGTCATAATACCAGCTTCAATTTGTTCTTGACTCTCAGGATATGCAATTGCAAGTATCTCATGCATCCACATGAGGGTCTGCAAAAGTGTACGCGGTCCATATTCGCCTGGAGCAAGCGAACCAGGAGGTATGAACGGAGAACCTGGTTCGCCTGCAATGAAGGCCTGAACAAATGCTTGAGACTCCATTTCAATTAGGTCTTCAATAGTATGGGGATATTCTCCCAGCAGAAAAGGCCTGTGTCCAGGCGGGATTTCGGGCGGAGGTTCGAGGTTCCGTTGAACCTCGGAAGGCGAAGCCTCTATAGTGGTGTCCTCGTCGTCGCTCTCGTAGGCCATGATGTTGCCTGGGTTCCCGAACATCCAGTCGAAGAAGGAAAGAGGCTCGTGTCCGAGCGTACCGTGTTCCACGGGAGTGAGTTCATTACTGCCCGTGACGAACCGGCGGACGTACTCGAGGTAATACGCGTATAATCCATGACCATACCCCTCGAGCTCGTCAATGTTGTCCATGCCAACGACCCATGTGAAAAAAATATCTGTTCCATAGCCTCAAAGTCCTGGAGGCTCAGATACTCAATGGATGGTGTGCTCGAGCCGAAATGGACTTCGGACGACATGCCCTTTCCATTTCCCTTCGCTGGACAATCTCGCACAAGATGGTCGGAACTACCACATTCATGGCATTTAAGAACCTGGCCGTCTCTACCTCGCGGGTTTCCCCGCCTACCTTTACCTTTACCTGAGGTCTCTCCACGGCCTTTACCGCGGCCTTTTCCCCCAAAGAATATCTCATCATGTTGTTCATCTGAAAGCCTCTGGAGAAATGCCGCGATACCTCGCCCGTTCAACCTCCGACGACCACGCTTGCCTTTACCCTTTCCTTTAAAACTTCTGCGTATCCTCCTTCTAACACGACGCACTGGTTTTCGTGTGAACCTCCTCCACCTTCGTTTAGCCTGTTGTAACATCCAGAATAAATGCTCAGCACGCTGATTGTCGTTATCCATATTCATGATATCTGACCAATCTAGAGCTTCAACACCATCTGATGATATAGTGTCTGTATCGGTTCCGGAGTCGAAATCTTCGTCTCCTACATAAGTGGATACACCGTCGGTTAGGGGATTTGATTCCCCCCATAACGAGCGGTGTGGTTGTGGTTCTCTAGAAGGAGGGCTGGTTGCCCAGCTTGGTTGTGATCGATCCCCTGCTAATAAAGCAGTGGATTCTCCTGGGTCATCGGCCCATATGTTTGAGGGCCCGTTTCCAGGCTGGGCTTCAGTAGTCAAGGTAGTGTAGAAATTTCCACTACCAGATCCCCTTCCTCTTCCAAACACTGATCCTATGTTGCCAGGAGATCGTTCGGATAGGTGGCCTACCGAACGCATCCTTTCCAGCAACTCATCATATTGTTGTTGTGTTCGAGGCATTTGGTGATTGAGTGGCTGTAAGAGTTGCATGGCCTTCTGGTTGCCGACGCCTAGGGCGCGGAATAGGATAGTAGTTAACAGTTGGAAGTTGGGAAGGTCGAATCCCACCGACTGTGCCTCAAGTCGGGCCATTTCGAATCGGGTAAGAGTAACATCGATTCGTTCCCCGTGAGGCACATGGAAGTCAATAAGTTGTGTGCCGGAAGTGAGCTGTCGCTCATCTTCCAGGCGTTCGAATTTCATGCTGAGGAGAAACATGATATAAGTTACTGGGTCTGTGTGGACCCCGTCGATATCAGCACCATAGTTTATGATGTCAGGCGGTACCCTCATGGCGAGTGTCCTCGCTAGGCCTCCCAGGCCGCGTTGTATTGCGGCCGCTTGGGCCTGTGGCGTCATACGTCCGCTTGTAACGTTGAGCCACGCGTTGACCTCGTAAATGTACTCACGAAAAGGTACATTACCCTGAGGGTCCCAATATGGGCCATGTGTTTGCCCATCGGTGCTGTTATCTCCCCGACGCATGTGTGCGATTGCTGCCCCCAGCGCGAACCATATGATAGCGAAAACGATTAGCCCGAGAATGTGTAACGAAGGACGGTTATGATGAGCGGTGTCGCGCTGGGGTAGCGCCTTGTCGAGTCTTCGAGGCGCTCTGTCTGGCGGGTTTCCCCGCCCTTGCTTCAGGTATTGCGTTATTGGCTCGTTGCCGAGCGGTTGATAGCAACGCAATGATGAAACGTATATGGTACCAATCTGGTCGTCTAGACGTCGTACCTCTCGTGTAGCTTCTTGCTCTTGAATAGATCCTCGTAAGTGTACTGGGAGTGGTAGCGCAGGGTAGTAGGTGGTCACGAAGATCGTGCCGAAGAATGTGAGGCTGAGAAGAGCAAGAGCTGACCACACGAGAGTGCGGCCAGCTCCGCTACCAAGTCGAAAGTGAGCCTGGTGACTCAAATAGCATCCGATTCCAAGGCGCTGACCGTGGACATCGGATGGCAAATAGCGTCCATCGCTCTGCTGTGAGGGTACAGTATGAGGAATGGGCGGATAAGATAGGATAAGATCGATGTAGTGATCTTTCCAGCACATAGCGAAC
Source organism: Prorocentrum cordatum (assembly GCA_963575745.1). NCBI lineage: Eukaryota > Dinophyceae > Prorocentrales > Prorocentraceae > Prorocentrum > Prorocentrum cordatum. The sequence goes on from CAUYUJ010020357.1 coordinate 91,160, forward strand.
ACAAGCAGTGTCCGGGCAAATAGGGCGCGCGTGCCTTGAGCCCAAGGCAGCGGCGCGCGAGCTATGCTCCCGATACTATAACATCTCCCAAAGAGCTACCCTCAAAGTCCCCCTCCCCCCTCCCCCTCCTCCTACCGCCGTCTGCGGCGCGCGGGGCTTGCAGCCACCAATCCCGCGCGGTGTCAACCGTCGGGCCGAGGGTTGTTTCCAGCGCCCCGCCAGCACGCCGGGAGGCAGGCCGCCCGTCCACCCAGGCAGGAGAAGATTAAAGGGGCCCAGGGACACACAAATTAATCCGCCGATCCTGTCAGCTTGTGGAAGAGGCTGTTCCGTTTGACTCGTCGTCGACGTCGTGGTCGTCGTCATCGTCGTCGTCGTCGTCGTCGTCGTCGTGGTCGTGGTCGTGGTCGTCGTCGTCGTCGTCGTCGTCGTCGTCGTCGTCGTCGTCGTCGTCGTCGTCGTCGTCGTCGTCGTCGTCCCTTCCCTTTCCTTAGGCCCGTCGCCGCTCCCCCCACTTTCACCGGGCCCTCCTCTACGAACGCGCCAGCCACAGCGGAATTGAGCAACCTTGTAGTTGAGTCGAAGGGAAGCCCCTTCCCTTTGATCCCTTCCCTGCCGGGGGGAGGGGGTCCCGGGGGGTTCGCCACTCAGATACGACCCCCCCCCCGGGGGGGGTCGCCACCCAGATACGGCTCCCCCCCGGGCGGTTCGGGGGCCCAGACAAGCCCAAAGACGCGGCAAAAATGCCCCAAGATGCCCCCTAAGACGGTCCTCGAGGGCCCCGAATCGCCGAAGTATCGGTCCAAGTCGCCAGAGTAGCCTCCAGACGGCTCAAAGGGTTTCCAAAACGCCCCAAGAGGTCTCCAAGAGGACTTCCAAGAGGGCCTCAAGGGGCACAAATCATAGATTTCCCTTGAGTTATTGGCAGATTTCGGAATTCTCGCCTTGCCAGCTTCCCGACGCTCCAAGACCGCCCCAAGATGGCTCAAGAGGCCTCCAAGAGGGCCCCAAAACGACCCAAGAGGGCCCCAAGACCACCCAAGCGGCCTCCAAGACAGCCGAAGAAGCCCCGAAGACGGCTCCAAGAGGGAGCCCAGACGGGGGACCCGAACGGTCATTTCGAGCCCTCGGCCTGAGAAGCTCCCAGGAGGCCCCAAGAGGCCCCTAGGAAGCCCCCACAGAGGCTCCAAGAGGCCCCCAGGGGACCCCAGGAAGCCCCAAGAGGCCCCCACGAGGCTCCCAAGCGGTCTCCAAGAGCCTCCCAAGAGGCCACCAAACTACCCCAGAGGCCCTCGAGAGCTCCTCGTCGTCGTCGTCGTCGTCGTCGTCGTCGTCGTCGTCGTCGTCGTCGTCGTCGTCGTCGTCGTCGTCGTCGTCGTCGTCGTCGTCGTCGTCGTCGTCGTCGTCGTCGTCGTCGTCGTCGTCGTTCAGGGTCGGCGGCACCGGCCGTAAGGCCCTCGCAATAAAAACCAATCCCAAGATTCCCAATACTTTCTTATATTTTCTGGGTTGTCGTCTTCCCCCCCACTTCGCATATTTTCCCATATTTTCCTAGGAATCGACGATTCATTGTGTCTGTGTTTTCTCCCCGCCCGAAAGATCCCCTCTCCCTCGAGGAGGGCCAGGATCCGCCCGCCGAAGGCCATGTTGGGGATGGGGGTGGTCGGGTGGATGTCGTCGCTGTCGGGGGCGATCGGGAGGTGGAACTGTACAGCGAGCTCGGTCATGGGGCCGAGAGGTTCGGTTCCACGGTCATCTGCCTCAGTTGTGGTGCTTACAGTGTGGCTGGAGGCCGCAACCCTAAGCTTCGTGCTGCGTGCAAGGGGCATGCGGCTGTGGCGTCAACGCCCGCCAACGAGGAGCTGCAGACTTCCCGCGAAGTGCGCGGGCTCCATCCTCGGACTGGGGGCTCTTGCCCGTGATTTCCCTCGACGCGAGGTCTCCACCGTCGGGCTCCCGACGAGGTGGGGACACAGCTGTTGAGGGATTGCTGTGCGTTGCGGTGGTTTCCGGCCCCGCAATGCAGCCCTCTTTTCCCTGCTGAGGCAGGTCCGCACGCTCGGACTCGCCCTTCATCGCTGGCTGCCCCCGCCTCCTCCTCCTCCTCCTCCTCCTCCTCCTCCTCCTCCTCCTCCTCCTCCTCCTCCTGCTCGTTCTTCCTCCTCCTCCTCTTCCTCTTCTTCCTCCTCCTGCTCGCTCCTCCTGCTCGCTCCTCCTGCTCGCTCCTCCTGCTCGCTCCTCCTCCTGCTCCTCCTCCTCCTCCTCCTCCTCCTACTCCTCCTCCTCCTCGCGGGCGGCCCCTGGAGGCGCGAGAGGGGGGGGGCGCCTGCCGCGCCCGCTCGTGGGCGGCCCCCCGCGCCTGGGCCAGGGCCTCCTCGGGGCCAGGGCGTCGTCGTCGACGTCGACGTCGACGTCGCGGTCGTCATCGTCGTCACCGTCGTCGTCGTCGACGTCGTCGTCGTCGTCGTTTCGTTGTCGTCGTCGTCTTCGTCGTCATCGTCGTCGTCGTCGTCGCAGTCGTCGTGTTGGTGGGGGTGGTCGTCGTCGTCGTCGCAGCCCCAGTCGTCGTCGCAGTCCCAGTCCCAGTCGTCGTCGTCGCTGAAATCGCAGTAGCAGGCGTCGTCGCGGTCGCAGTCGCAGTCGTCGCAGTCGCTTTCGCTTTCGCTGTCGTC
>CAUYUJ010020357.1:98831-158600 GCA_963575745.1 Prorocentrum cordatum
GACTACAGTCGCCCCTTCGTGGGTGACACAGCTAGAAAACTGGCCACTCCGACGGTAGGACCACGCAGGGCCCCACATGGGAATCTCAACAATTAGCTTGAAGTAAGCCTCATCGTCGTCCTTGTGAATGCAAGGGCTCTCTTCCTGTCTCCTCATCGCCATTCTCTTGTTTGCCCTGGCGGAAGCCCTCTCCCCGCCCCTTGCTCTGCCTCCTCCTCCTCCTGCCTCCCCTCCCCCGTCCACCCCCCCGCCCGCCCCTCTGGCAAAGATCCTCGTCCTGCCAAAACTGAGCTCGTGCCCCCTTGCCCACAAGCACGGAGGGCGGGCTTTGGCTGACGGGCAGCTGCACATGCGGCCGAGCATGGGTTATCAACCCCAGCCTGGACGCAACGGTTTCCCCCTGTGCCCGGTTCGGGCGCGGCTGGGTTACCGCCCGCGCCCTGGACGCAAGGGTTCCCCCGCACGTCCGATTCGGCCGCCGATCGGTTGCCACCGGCGTCACAGACGCAAGGATTTCCTCCTGCGCCCGATTCGTGCGCGGATGGGTTACCACCCGCGCCCCCGACGCAAGGGCTCCCCCCTGCGCGCGATTCGTGCGCGGATGGGTTACCACCAGTGCCCCCGACGCAAGGGTTCCCCCTTTCGCCCGATTCGGCCGCGGAGCGATCACAACCAGACTCGGACGCGGATGGGTTACCACCGGCGTCACAGACGCAGGGATTTTCTCCCTGCGCCCGATTCGGCCGCGGATGGGTTACCACCCGCGCCCCAGACGCAAAGGTTTCTCCCTGCGCGCGATTCGTGCGCGGATGGGTAACCACCCGCGCCCTGGACCCAAGGATTCCCCCTGCGCCTGGTTCGGCTGCCGATCAGTTACCAGACGCACCCTGGACGTAAAGACTTGCCCTTGCACCCGTTTCGTGCGCGGATAGGTTACCACCCACGCCCTGGACGCAAACCTGCGTCCGATTCGGTCGCCGATCGGTTGCCGCCGACGTCCCGGACGCAATAATATTCCCCCCTGAGCCCGACTCGCACGCGGATGAGTTATCGAACACATCAAAAACTACACTTAGCAAAACTCCACCCAGTTGCGGGGACCAGGGGGGGCAATCAAAATTCGATTAGGCGCGCTGGTCGGTCTGGGTGGACGGGCACCGCCTCGCGACCTACGACGGGGGGCGCTGGTCATGCGAAACACGTGGGGCGCCAAGCGTTGCAACTATCAGCATGTTTCACGGCGGGGCTAAGCGGCTGCTGCAACAGGAAATGATAACGCGAACTGCCGCTTCATCCGTGGAGGGGGGATCCAGCACGGAAAAGAATTCGAAGGCGTGGGGCGTCTGGCCAGGCATTTACTTACGGCACGCATAGAACCGATCGCGGCTACAAAACTTGGCGAGACACGGGGATGAGGTGGAAGTGGAAGGACATATTGAAAGAGGCTGCTAAGGCACGGAGACACGAGACGAGGGAGGATATCACGTCTGAGGCAAAGCGGCGCCCCAAAGCACAGAAAACACTGGGGTCATCATACTGGGGCAGAGGCGGGGAAGGGCAGCGGGCAGTGCGAGGCGGAAAAGGACAGCGGCCATGCAGGTGGTTTCGCTGAGCCTGAGGAAGTGGGAAGTACTGGGGGCACTGGGGGCACTGGGGGTTCCTCCTGTAGCCCATCATGGGTCCCACGAGCGCTGGTGGTCGCTACGACCTCTGACCTTGTTCTGGATCCCTCCATCCTCTTTGCCCCCCCGTGATCAGGGCAACTCGCCTGGTGACGATGTTTCGAGGATTTTAAAAGATATGCGCGCTCCGCCTCCGCCTCCTAATCGCGAGTTGTTATTTCTGATTCCACGCCGACTCTGGCTAGCGACGTCGAGGCCCTCGCAAATCCGACAAACGCGATGACCCCCCCTCGAATGGCGGGCAAAACGAACTTTGGAACGATAGCCCAAAATTAATTTTGAAATTTCGGGATCCGCGGGAGAAACTAATCCACTCGCCCAAAATGTAGCTCTCTATCTGTCCGAAGTTACCGCTCGCGCCCCAGACGCAGGGATTTCCCCCCTGCGCCCGACTCGACCGCAGCCCGACGCATTCGTTCGTACTGCGAGCGTTGCAACGACAGGGGGGGCCCAGAGGGAGGGGGCTCCCGCCCAAGACGTCCTCGCTATTCACTCACAAACGAGGCTCCCGCTCGAGACTTCTTCCAGGTTCGGGCCTGAAGAACCGAAAGCTCATAACAGTTATAAGGTTTGGACGGCCCCAAGCGGGTTCGAACGTGAAGGTCGGGACCCAATAGGGAAGCGCTGCCGCTTAACACTTCTTCGCGATTCACTCAAAGACAGAGCCCCCGCTCGAGACACCCGTCATCTTCGGGTCCGAAGAGCCCCAAAGTGACGACACCTATAAAGTTTGGGTGGCCCTGTTCGGATTGGAGCATGGAGGTCAGGGCCCCGCAGCGGGAAGATTCCTGCTCGAGACTACCTCACCATCCACTCACAGACGAGGCCCCCGCTCGACATTTCCTCCATCCTCAGGCCCGAGGAGGCCAAACATGACGACGAATAAAAAATTGTGGTGGCCCCGCTCGGATTCGAACGTGCAGGTGGGGACCCCATTGGGGAAGGCTTCCGCTCGAGACTACCTCGCTGTTCACTTCACACGAGGTTCTCGTTGAGCTGTCCTGAATGTGTGTAAGTGTGTGCGATGAGGATGATGATGATAATGATGGGAATGATGAGAATGATGATGATGATGCTGATGATGATGATGAGTATGCTGGTGATGTCGATGATGAGGCGGACGGTGATGACGATGAGGATGGTGCTGCTGCTGATGATGATGATGAGGATGGTGGTGATGATGATGCTGCTGATGATGATGATGGTGTGGTGAGGGCGCGTGCGCGTGTGAAAACACGGTGCGATGACGATGCTGCTGCTGATGATAATGATGATGACTGATGGCCATGATCAGATGATGGTAGCGATGGGCGATGGGAACTGTGCTGGCAATTATTACCTTGCTGGTAAGGGTGATGACTGACTTACTGCGCTGTAGGTAATCGGGTGCACTTCGCGGGCCTGCTGCGAAGTTAAAGTCGCTGCATAGCTCTCAAACGAGGCGGAAGGACGCCAAGTCAAGGCGAACAGACAGAGTGAAGCACTTGTCAAATGTCGCTTATGGCTGCGTCTGCCGATCAAGTTTCACCGCGGGCCAGTGTTTCCTTGGCAGCTGCCCCCTGCTTCTCGCCAGCGTCTCCGACCGCATCGGTTGACCGCCTGGACAACTGACCCGCTTTCGCATGCACCCTCCACCGCTGTCAAGAATATTGCAGGCGGTGAAAAGGCCCGCGCCCAAGTGAAATATGCAAACCCAAATGCTGGACAGCGCGAGCCTTTTACATACCAGCGTGCCTCCATGCGCACAGCGTGCGCACATCTTCTGTGGGCCACGAGCCCACGTGAACCCTTGCAGCCGCGCCCGCATTGAGGGCAATCAACTGCATTAGAGGGGGCGGTGTCAGCTGGGGGGCGCGACGGCTGCTACCCCCGCGGCCAGCGGCGACGAGGGTTACGAGCACGTCTTGGGATCCACCGCCGAAGCTCTCACAACAGGCGTCGCCAAAGGCGAAGTAGAGCACGCGCGAACTGCTCTCGCATCCCTGGCGACCAAGCCGGATCACCTAGCTGCGACAGGCGCGCGGGAAACGCCTTCGCCACGCGACGGGGATCTGCGAGCAATTGCCTTGCCGATGGGGGTTTCGGCCAGGCTGCTACCAACGCCTGTGCAACTGGAGGCCCTGCTCGTACCATCGATGGGAGTGATTCCTGGGGCGTCGAAGTCATTTGACACTTGTCCACCTGTGCCAGTACCGTCGCGCCCGGACCTCATCTGTCCAGCGATGCGGCGGATCACGCGGTGGTACTGGGTGAGACCAGCTGCGCGGCGCGATCGTCAGCGCCTTTCCAAGCTGCAACCCCGAAAGGGGATCTTGAAGCAGATGAGGCGAATGGCGACATGTACTCGCGCTTGTACGGATCTGGAAGTGCTGCCGAAGATAGGGATGGCCAGTGCGGCACGGGCCCGGTGAGCCGACGCGACCTTGGACCTCGAATTTGCCAGGTGGCGGCCAGTGTCCTGAACCACGGCCCCCAAAAGCTTGAAGTGGGACACCGCGTCGAGGCTGCGGAACGCATCTACCATGAATCGCTCCTCGCCCCCCCCCAGATGCGCTGCCGTCCTCCAGGGGCCAGCGCCGCGCAAACGGCGCATCTCTGCTGATCTACCCGGTCCGCAAATGATCTGCAGCCCCACGCGGCATCCGCGATCTGGTCGCCCAGCGCATCCGGCGAGCGCGCCAAAAAATGGAAGGGGGCGGCGTCGACAAACCTAAATCATCCGAGACCGGTCATTGTCGGCACCAATCTGGGCGTTCGTCGATCTACACTCGCGACCGGATGTTGGATTTTCCGGTAGCGTCTGGGGATTGCTGATAGTTAAGCGCCAATTTGGAGGGCGAGATTCGGTGGCGGGGAAAAGAAGTTCGGCAGCGAATCCGATGCGAAAATCGGTAGCGCGGACTCGAAATTCAGTCGCGGGAAATCGAAGTTCGATGCCGCGAGAATCTGAACAATCACCACTGCAACCGATATCCGTACTCGTCGAAGCCCAGCAACGGCGATCGCGATATTCGGTAACGGCGATCACAAAATCCGGAAGCGCCGAACCACAAGTCGGCAGGGACGACGCGTTCAAACTCGGCAACGCCGAGACTAATTTCGGTGGCGCGCAGCTGGCTTTCAAGCGCAATTTCGGTCGGGCACGGAATGCGCTCGACACCGGTTTCGAGCGCTCATTTTCGGCAGGTCGGTCGGGGCCAGATCCTGGATGCGCTGCCAAAAAAAATATCGGATGATCTGGGAACTCCTCGTCTGGATCGAAAGAGAGAACTCCTCCCTTCCTGCGCGCGGTCTACTGCGGACGCCCACGGGGCGAGCGGGCCGCGCGGTAGCCAGAGGTGGAGGCGGAGTCCGCGAGCATCGAAGCGCTCGCGGCTGCGACGTTGAAGAACATGGCGCCGAGCCTGCAGACTCGCCTGGCGCCCCAGGGACCTACGCTCGCCCTTCACGCGCGCGCGGCAAATCACGTGCCCGCGTGCCAATCGGCAGCGCGGGCAAGCTCAGCCAGGGTCATGCCAGTTTCCTCCAGGTTCAGGAAGCTGGGTGAAGCCTCCAAAAGGCGCTGCGCCTCGCCCGCAAACTCGGAGGGGGTGTCCCGCGCCGCGAGCTCGAGGCCGAGCGTCGACTCGTCGCGATGGCCAAGCCCGCGCAGGCACTCGTTGACGCGGCTATCGGACGCCTGATGTAGGTCCAGGAAGGTGATCGCAAAATTGCTGCGTTCGTGAATCGCGCGCTCAACGATCGCCTGGAGAACGGCCGAAAGAGGCGCGGAGTCCTGGCCAGCGGTAGCGCCGCATTGGACGGCGCCCGCCGCTCGAGGATGCACTTCCAAGAGCGGCGTCGACAAGTCTTACGCGCCCAGCTTCGCAAGGTGGTCGGCCACCAGGATGCCCCGGCCGTGGTTCGGCTCGGCCCGGTCTGTCTCGCGCTTCCAGACGTCAAATAATTCCCCTTCGTCGAGTCGCGCTGGAGCACGACGTGCGGACGCCGACAGGTCGAAGAGCAGGATTCTCAGTCTAGAGCCTACTCCTGACTTGCGCGCCAGACCGAAGCAGTGATTGTGTCGGGCCCAACGTACTTGCGGACGCTGAGGCGACTGAGGTGGCGAGCGACTTGCTCGCGCGGGGAGATCGGCGAGAGGCAGCGCGTCGCCCCAGAACAGGTCTGCCCAGCGGCGGCACCACCGCTCGCGAATGGCAGGGGGGCTCCAACAGTAACGTGCCATCATCGCGCCAGGCCCGAGCGCGCGCTCGGACCCCCTTCGGCGTCCGCAGAGGGGGGGGCGACCTCGGAGAGGACTTTGGCATTGCCATTTTCGTCCAGAGGACCTGCTCGCGCCCGGAGCCACTCGCCCCAGGCTCTGTGGTCGGTCCTGGTGAGCGCGCCAGCGTGGATGCAGTGGGCGGCGAGCTCGCTGCCGGCCACTGCCGCAAGTCGACGGGAGCGGGCCACCTGCGCCCAGTCGCCCAGGGCATGCTGCCACCTGTGGGGGGGGGGGGCGCTGCGACAGCCCGATCTGTCCCTGCCACGCCCACCGAAGAGTGTCCTAGGCTAGGCGGCACTTGGTGGCTACCGACGCCCGCCTCAGTGCGAGGGTTTTCCAGACTACCTTTCATGTGCCCGAGGTGATCCACAGATTCTTCTGCACCACTGAAATGCACCTCCTGGAGTCGGCGGACCCTTCAGGTGAGCTCCTGGTGGTTGACGTCTTGCCCACCAGCATGCAATTTCGGGATGGTCCGCTTCAGAGCCGCCAGCCCAGGGCGAAATGCATCGCAAACTGCTGGGTCTGGCAGCATGGCCAGGTCCACGAGGCGGCGGTCGGTTGAGGCACCAGAGACAAAAACCTCGTAGCAGATCTGCGCCCAAACTGGGAGGTGGCCCTCCTGGTCACTGAAAGAGATCGATTCCTGCAGCACCCCGCAGTCGAGGGCGCGGCGAATCCAAGCTGCCGATGCCCAAATATGGTCGGAGCACTTGTCATGGCCAGAAGTCCCGAACCAAGTTGGCTCGACGTTCCCCAGAAACGTCGCGACGTCAACGAGGTCGAATGCCTCTGGGTACTCCGCCGCCGCTGCATTGGAGCTCGGCCCCTCGATCGCGTCGTAGTAGTTCGCGTCGGTGAAGACCAGGAGCTCCGCCTGGTTGTTGACCTTGCGAGTCTATGCCCATAGGGAGGCCCAGAACGCCCCCCGCTCTGCCACTGGCGAAGGGGGGGGGGGGGCGCCACTGTAGCTGAGAATCCACATGCAATTCGCGAGCACTCGAAGGGCAGCCGCCGTGAAGATATGCACGGCAACCCACATGCACGACGCCGTGCCGGTCGCGATGGAGCCAGAGACGCGGCCCTCCCAGGCCGTCCTCCGCGGCTGGGCCCATGCTTGCGCAATACATACTGTGGGAGGTCCTACAGCCGGCCCTCCCGGAACCCGGCAGCCATGATCCCATGCCGGTGCAGGCGCCCGTCCACAAGCTGCATGCGCGCTTTCGTGTTGAACCCAATTCGACGGACCTGGCGGCGCTTTTCGGGGTCCAAGGTCTGGGCGCTCAGGGGCGCGAGTCGCATCTCCTCGATGGGTGCCGTCTCGGCGCATCGGCCCTGGCGGCACTGCCATCGTGTTTTGGGATAAGCGCAGGCCTCCCAAGCACCATGCCCTGCAGCTGGGCTGGTAGTGCACTTTCGCGCGGGTGCAAAGCAACATCCCGCTCGACATGGCACTTTCTCCCCCGCGGCTCGCGGTGGGGAGGGGCTCCTCGACGACAGGCCCAGAGCGCTCTCAGCAGGCGTCTGGCGCGTCTGGCCTCGACAGCGATGCAGGGCGTTTGGGCCACGTTGGCCCGACCGGAGGTCTCGCCGCATAAAACCCCCCAGCCTGCACTCCCGCGGCCGTCGCCGCCAGTGGCGGACGACCACCTTCCTCTTGAGGAAGTAATCGGTCACCTTCTCCTTGCGCGGCTGCTTCCCTATGTGTCCCACCAAGCACGACCAATGCCCAACGCAGGTCGAACGCGTCTGTCGCGGGGGGCCCGTCTCGGAATGTCGCTGGACCGCCGGGGGCTGCGACGTCGTCCACTCCTAAGTCTGACTGTCCGCCAAAACTGTAGCTACGCCACGACAGTTCATACACAGACGCCCTCCGACGAATTTTGCGTGCACCTCCCTACGTATAATACCGCTGGCTCTCAGTGGTGACTTATACACAGGTCCCCCCTTGAGGCCCGGGAACAATCCAATGGAGGATGTTTGTGTATATTCTCGTGGCGGAGAAGCCTCGTATATCCCCTCGAAGAGCAGTTCAACATGCCTCTCCGCAGCAGCGACGTGTGCTGGGAACGCGCATGGGGCTCGTTCCTCGAGTCCTCGACCATGCCCGACAGGGCCTCGTGGAGAGCGGGGCCGTCGACAGCTCCTCGGAGGGGCACGCGAGGCTGATCTCGTGTTCCTGGAGCTGCTGGGCAACTTCAGCCGCTGCCTGGGCATCCGCACTGCGTGCCTTGGCCCTGTTCAGTGCATCCTACGTGCCGTCGTGCCAGACGCCCATGGGCTTGCTGGCGGCGAGCGGGGTCGGAAGTGAGAAGGAGAAGGCCTTCTCAGAAGGCGGCGGGACTTCTCAGAAGTCGTCGCGCCTTCTGAGAAGTTTTTCTGTACTCGGGGATGGCTTAGAAAACTTCTCTCAGAAGGCCCGGGGACTTCCGAGCCTTCTAAGAAGGCCCGTCCCTTCTCGCTTCCCCCCCTCGCTCGCCGCCGAGCTTGGCAGGGATGATGTCCCGCTCGAGGTTCTTCGCCTTGCTTGCCAAAGCTGCCCGCTCCGCTGCAGAATCCGGCACATGCGGGAGGGCCTGCTGAAGACTGCTCCGCTTCCCTGAACCAGGCGGACAGGCCCATGGGCTTCAGCCCCCGCGCACCAACGGGCGCCGTGGCTGCCGGGGTCGGCGGAGCTTGCGGCAGGGCCATGGGCGCAACAGTCTCCTCCCTCGGCGTGTCTGGTTGCACCGCGCTGCCGATGTGCGTCAGGGAGGTGGTGAGCTTCGTGAGCTGCTCGCGAACCGAGCCCTGCCCAGCCCCCCCAGCTGGCGCCGAGCTGCCCGTGGCTCCCGTGCATACGCGGCGAAACCCACACCGAGAGCACGCCTTTGGGGAGTTGTTGGTGTTGCCACACTGGGAACAGACCCACCGACGACGGTTGGTCGGCCACGAACCTTCCTGCTGAGAACTGGCGGACCGCGTCCAGCGCCCCGCCTGGCCCTGCGACCGGCCCGACCATGCGCCCTTCCACGCCCTGGCGGGAAGAGTTACAGTGGAGGCCAGCCCACAAGAAACCTTCCACAAGAAAGCCAACCCTCAGACCCCAGGACGCCCAACGACTTCGGGTATGGGAACGTCACGCTCTCCCTGGGGAAGCCATCGAAACCCACGAAGCCCAGGGCACCCTGGAGGCAAGCGGGGTGCTCCTTGGCATGGGCCTCCACTGTGGCAGCAAGCCCGCAGGCGCCTGCCGCCCACGCCGGGGCTTCCGCCCAGCGTCTGTCCGCGCGGCGTCCGGCAGAAGCGGGCGCCGGCCTCGCCCCGGGGAGAGCGGCTGCGCGCCTGCGGGCCGCTGGGAGCTCGGCGGCCTCGGTGGTGTAGAGCATGTGCGGCTGATGGACAAAATCCTGCACCCTTTTTGTTGTTCTTTGTTTTCGCCCCCCGCGCCCCCAACTTAACATTGGCAGGCTGTTGCGCGATTTGTCGATCTGTCGACCGGCCTAAATCCTGCACCCCACGGGCGCAGCCAATCAACAGTGAATCGGGGGCAGGGGGGCGCGTGGAAGTTTGCGCGATCGCCCCAGCTGTGCGGGCGGTGAAGGATGTTGTCCATCAGCCGCAGGTCACGAAATTGCCGCTGACGAGGAACGCCAGCGCGGTGAGGAGGGTGAGACATATTGCCTTCCAGCCTGCAGGCGCGGACGCGATGCCGGCATGCACACCCCGCCCCCCCCGTAGGCTTGCGCTTTGGATCAAATCTCCCCCTGATGATGATGATGATGATGATGATGATGATGATGATGATGATGATGATGATGATGCGGATGGTGATGCTGATGATGATGGTAAGTGTAATGATAATAATGCTGGTAATGGAACTGATGATGATGATGATGATGATGATGATGATGATGATGATGATGATGATGGTGATGGTGATGGCAATGATGATTACGATGATAACGACGACGGCGGTACTAAGAATGATGATGATGACGTTGATGATTCACTGCATCTGAGACGGTTCGGAGCTCAATCTCAAAAGCCGCCCGACTAATGATGATGCTGATATTGCTGCTGCTGATGATGATGACGATGATGCTGCTGATGATGATGATGTAGGGTGGTCCAAAACATTGTCGCTGACGAGGAACGCCGGCGCTTTGAGGAAGGTGACCCAGCTTGCCTTCCGATCTGCAGGCGCAGGCAATGCTGGCATGCATGCCCCCCCGCTGGCTTACGCTTTGGATTAAAACTCTCCATGGTAATGGTGATGAAGATGATGGCGATGATGGTGGTGGTGGTGATGTTGAGGATGATGACGATGATGATGATTCTCTGCATCAAAGACGGTCAGGCGCTCAAGCTCAAAGGCCGCCCGAATGCTGATGATGATGATGATGATGATGATGATGATGATGATAACGACGAGGATGATGACGATGACCGTTATGACGATGATAACAATAATGATATCGATAACGATAGTGCTGATGATGACCATGATGATGATGACATATCACGATGCTTGTAATGATCAAACATGTGATAAGTTTTGATGATGTTGGTGATGATGCTGATGTTGACGATGATGAATATGCTGATGATGATGATGCTGATGGTGTTGCTGATGGTGATGGGAATGGTGATGATGACGATAATAATGAGAATGATGATGCTGATGATGATGATGATGGTGACGCTGATGATGATGATGATGATGATGATTCACTGCATCAAAGACGGCCAGGAGCTCAAGCTCGAAAGCAGCCCGAATGCTGATGATGGTGCTGATGATGATGACGAAGATGAAGCTGATAGAGATGATGATGATGATGCTGATGATGATGATGATGATGATGATAATGATGATGATGATGATGATGATGATGATGATAATGATGATGATGATGATAATGATGCTGATGGTGATGGTGATGATAATGATGACGATGATCATGGTGACGACTCTGGTGATGGTGATAGTGGTGATGATGCTGATGGTGGTGATGATCATGACTATGATGATCATTATGAGGATGATGCTGATGCTGATGCCGATGCTGATGGTGATGATAATGGTGATAATGGTGATGATGATGATGATGACGATGTTGTTGATCCTGATGGTGATGATGATGATGGTGAGGTTCATAATGGTGCTGATGGTGATGGTGGTGGTGGTGATGTTGATGATGCTGAGTATGATTATGGTGATGAATTTGATGATGGTGATGATGATGCTGATGCTGATGATGATGCTGCTGCTGATGATGATGGTGATGATGATGACGATGATGACGATGATGATGATGCTGCTGATGCTGCTGCTGCTGCTGCTGATGATGATGATGATGATGATGATGATGATGATGATGATGATGATGATGATGATGATGATGATGATGATGTGGGGGTGTTCATGTCCTGAGTTCCTGCGCGGGGGCAGAGAAAACAATAGATGTGGGGAATAACGACAACAAAAATCAGCACAAGCGTAAGATGTCGGAGATCCGCGCGGATTTCTTGGAATGGCGCAGGGCCCCATCCCTGGCGCGCGGAGCACCTCGGGAGCGGCGCCGAATGTGCCGCCGCGGCGGGTTTCAGCGCCGATCCAATAAATCCGCGTAGACCTCCGACACAGTGAAATTCATATCGTCTCTCATCTTTGAATACCTCCTCACATCCTCCACCCTGGTGACCTGGACATACTGAACACAGATTGTTCTCCAGGGTCCTTCGTCCTCACCAGGGCCTCTATCTCGTCGGCGTACCTCTCGTAGGTGCTGAGCTTCCCGATGTGGTCCCCAGCGTAGAAGTAGCTGCTGATCGAGTAGACCAGGAGGCCAAGGATAAATGCAGCGTCCACTTTGGAGCCGAACAACAGCATGCTCGTAAGGGTGGTGGTATAGAGAATCAGCGAACCACCAAAACACTTAACCACATTGTCGAAATATTTCATGATCATTGAAACCGAAATGCCCAGAAGCGCCGTCACACAGACGCGCCGATCCCTTGGGGACTCACCGGCATGTGAGATTCCAAGCACCGAACCCGAGCGGCCACGAAGCAGCTCCCAAAACTAGATCAGCGGAGGGCGGAAATCGGCTACACGCAAGAGAGACCCCAGTCAAGAGCGACGTTTGATGCGCGGACCGAGGGGGCGCAAGGTGGCCAAATCCAAGCGCGCAATTAGCTGCTATCGCATCGCGCTCGGCGATCGGACGGACCCTGATGAGCCCGCACCCACGGTCACTCCGGCGAAGGGTCACTCCCAACGTGTGGTTGAGGGAAGGAGGGCTCGGCTCCACATGGCCCCCGAGCCTGGGTCAGCTAGGAGGGATCGGACGGGATTGGCAGACCCCCAGTAGCGCCGACCGCAGATACGTGACCCTCGCCTTAGGTCGGGCATGTCCTCCTACAGACAGATTATGGACGGAAAATGAAGAAATACACCACACATAGCCCAAGCAACTCGAACCCATATTATGTGTTTGTTCGACTGTCTTTGAATCCTCCTCCAGCAGAGGAACATGCCCGACTTAACCCTCGCCCCAACAGCTCCCCTGCGAGCCCAGCCCGGTCCATCTGGACGGGGGGGGGACGGACTGACGGCCCCCGCGGACTCATCTGCTCCAGAGTCCCACCAGCTCTCTGGGCGTGAGCGGTTTGGAGCGCTTCCCCTTCGGGCCCCCTCCTGCCCCGTCTTCGGCGGCAACTCATGGGAGCCTCCCAAACCATCTTGTCGGCTCTTGCGAATCGACACCGGTTGACGTATACTAAATCGACGCTACTAAGTCGACGCTAATCGACGCTAGCCGACACTAAATCGACACTCAATCGGCGCTATCTCATCGACTCCCAGACGCTGATCGACGCTAAAGACGGAATTAAAAGGGTATACCAGGCTCCCATGATTTGCCAGAGAACCCTTCGGGAAGGGGTTGATCAGTGTCCCCCATGTATACACACACACACACCCGACCGGCGACAAGCCCAGGCCAATGAGGCTCCCGCAAACACCCCTGGCAAAGAACAAAACAAAGCGCACCTAGCAACAAAGCCTGGATCATGCGCGGGCGCCCCGCCGCGATCACTCTGCAGTGGTTCCTGACCGGGATGGCGGGGGTGCCCTCAGACCGTCCGCTCCGTGACGGCCTGCCATCCCCGCCAACACACGATGCCACACACACACACACTTTGCAGCAAACTCTGGACCGTGCGCGGGCGCCCCGTGAGCACCCTGCGTCTGTCTTTGACGCCCTCGGAGTGCCCACCCTGGCAGTTCAATGCAGGGCGCACTGTGCCGCAAAAGCTGGTTCGTGCGCGAGCGCCCCGCGATTATGCTGCGCTGGTGTTTGACAGATGGGGCGGCGGGGGGGGGCCCTCGTATTGTCTGCTCTGTGCTTCCGACGGGACTCCTGAGCTGAGTGGGATCGGGGCCCCAGGCTCGGATGCTGCCTGTGTGTTGGGAGGGCGGGCGGGAGTGAACGACACGGCTTGCGGCTCGGGGTAGCTTGACCCCTCCTCCCGCCCCCTCCCCTGGACATGGACCGGGCGCCCCGCGAGGTGTCAGAGAGCTGTGCGGGACCCAAGACGGCTCCAGGAGGGCCTCAGGGAGCCCAACATGACTTCCAATATGGCTCAAGATATCCAAAGACATCCGAAGATGGCTCAAAATGGCTTCCACCATGCTCCAAGAGGCTCCGAATTAGACCTTTCCAAAGCGGCTCCACGCGGCCACGGAGCTTCCAAAAGAAACCACCAGAAGGCTAGAATAATTCAACGGCCTACGGAAAATCAATATGTGGTGGGCATTCTCGCCGTCTCGCTTTCGACGCCCCCCCTCCGAGGTCTTAAGATGACTCCAAGAAGGCTCCGAGAGAGCCCCAAGAGGAGCCCAAGAGAGTCCCAAGCTGGCCCCAAGAGCGCCCAAACAGGAGCCCAAAAGGCGATTTCAAGGGCTCTAGAGGGACGACCCTAATTGAGGACCCCCCATTCTATCATCGATCCCCTCCCCAAGACGGCCCCCAAGGCTCCCAAGAGTACCCCAAGAGGCGTCCAGGAGGCCCCAAGAGGTCCCCAAGGGGCTTCCAAGAGACCTCCAAGAGGCCCCCTCGAAGCACCCAAGACGCTCCAAGAGGCCCTTGGGACCCCCAAAAGGCCTCCACAAACGCCCCAAGAGGACTCCAAGAAGCTCTCAAGAGACATCCGAAGAGACTCCGAGGGGCATCCAAGCGGACTCTGGCCTTTATGATCGCCCTCCTCCTCCTCCTCCTCCTCCTCCTCCTCCTCCTCATTCTCCTCCTCCTCCTCCTGATCCGTCGATTCCTCTTCCTCCCTCCTCCCTCCTCCCCCTCCCCCTTCCCTCCTCCTGCTCCGCCCCCTCCTCCATCTTTTTTTCTCTTGGGGATGACGGCTTCACCAACCCTTGATTCCACTCCATGCTCCTCCACATCCCGGATGGGGGCAATTCGCCTGGGCATATTGTCTGGATGGGCTGGCGAGGTCACGCGAAGCGTCCAGAATAGCTCCCAGGCGCGCTCACGTTGTCCTAAGTGGCTCCACCACGGCCCATGGGAGTTCAGAGACGGCCCACACGGGCTCCAAGACGGCCGCTGATGGCTGTAAGTTGTGCCCAAGAGGCCCCAAGACAATACAAGAGGGCTCCAGGAGGTCCCCCCACAGGGTACCCAGAGGAAATAGCTATTAACCTCAATACGAGGATGCTAGGTTTCTCTCTTGCTGTGGCTTCCGACGGCCCGAGACTGCCTAAGACCCCCCCCCTTCTGGACCAAAACGGCCCAAGAGGCCTCCAAGACAAACAGGAGACAGCCCACGAGGGCCCCATTACAAACCAAGACGACCCCAAGACGGTCGAAGAAAAGGAGGAGTAGGAAGAGAAGTCGCAAGAGAAGAGGACAACGAGTCGGAGGAGCAGGTGGACGGGGGGAAGGAGGATGGAGGAGCAGGGGAGAGAGAATAAGGAGCGGGCGAAGGTGGACAGTAATTCATAGAGAACTACAAGGTAGAGGTAATTAGAGGAGAGGAAATAGGACAAGTTCTACTAGACTTCAGAGGGTGGCAATTCTACAGAGGGAGAGGAAGGAGGATAGTGGAAACGCGAGGGGAGGAGGAAGAGGCGATCGATGTGGAGGTGGGAGAAGGGGACAAGGAAGAGCGGGAGGAGGGAGAGGAGAAGAAGGAGGAAGGAGCGGGGGGAATGGGGTAACAAGCAGGCAGAGGAGATAGAGGTAGAGGAAAAGGACGATGACGCGGAAGATAGATGAGGACGAGGAGGAGGAGGAGGAGGATGAGGAGGAGGAGGAGGAGGAGGTACTGGAGAAGAGGGAAAGGGAAACATGAGGGGGAGGGGGGGGGGAAGGCGATGGGAAGAGGAGGTGAAAGAAGAGGAGGAAGACGGAAAAAAGAGCAGTCGGGGCGCTGTCTGGTCGTGTCTTGGCGAAGCGGTGTGCATCATTGCCCAAACACGGGCGTCGTACCCTCGAAACAAAGAAAAGCCAGCCTCGTCGCGCATGGAAGACCACAGCCAGCCCACCACATTGAAAATGACGCCCCACTGGTACGTCCAGATGTTCTTCCGCCACAAGCCAACATCGCTGTCCCGCTTCTTGTCGGCAGCGAGCGAGGGGGGGCAATGAGAAAGGGCAGGCATTCTCAGAAGGCTCGGGATTATCCCGGCCTTCTGAAGAAAAAACCTACGCCTCCCCCAGGGATACGGAAAACTTCCCAGAAAGCCGGGGGCCTTCTGAGAAGCCCCGCCCACTTCTGAGGAGGCCTTCGCCTCCTCGCCTCCCCCCCTGACCCGCCGCCGATCTTGAGCAGCAGCTCGTTGAAGACCCCAGCCAGTCCAGAAATCAGCGAAGCGGCCAGGACCAGGGCGATGCCGACCAGGAAGATGATGGGCAAATTTTCCACCTCCACTACCCTGTGTAGAACGGGGGAGAAGGGAGGATGAGGACGTCCTCCTCCTCCTCCTCCTCCTCCTCCTCCTGCTCCTCCTCCTCCTCCTGCTCCTCCTCCTCCTCCTCCTCCTCCTCCTCCTACTCCTCCTCCTCCTCCGCCTCCGCCGCCGCCTCCGTCTCCGCCTCCGCCTCCTCCTCCTCCTCCTCCTCCTCCTCCTCCTCCTGCTCCTCCCTCCTCCCTCCTCTCTCCTCCTCCTCCTCCTCCTCCTCCGCCTCCTCCTCCTCCGCCCTCCTCCTCTCCTCCTCCTCCTCCTCCTCCCCTCGCTCCTCCTCCTCCTCCTCCTCCCTTCCTCCTCCTCTACTCCTACTCCTCCTTCCTTCTCCTCTCCTCCTCCTCCTCCTCCTCCTCCTCCCTCCTCCTCCGTCTCCTCCGCCTCCTCCTTCTCCGCCTCCTCTCCGCCTCCTCCTCCGCTCCTCTCTCCTCCTCCTCCTCCCTTCCTAACCTCCTCCTCCGCCTCCTCCTCCTCCGCCTCCTCTCCTCCTCCTCCTCCTCCTCCTCCTCCTCCTCCTCCTCCTCCTCCTCCTCCTCCTCCTCCTCCTCCTCCTCCCCCTCCTCTTCCTCCCCTTCCACATCGAGCCGACGTAGGGTCTACATAGTTACATAGTTTCGTTCGTTGCCCCGGACGTATGAGACCCCCTCCCTCCGGATGCTCCTTCTCCTCCTCCTCATCCTCCTTCTCCTCCTCCGCCTCCGTTTCCGCCTCCGCCTCCGCCTCCTCCTCCTCCTCCTTCTCCTCCTCCTCCGCCTCCTCCTCCTCCTCCGCCTCCTCCTCCTCCTCCTCCTCCTCCTCCTCCTCCTACGTACGGTACCGGTGGAAGAAAATGGGCCCATCGGAAGAGCGCGCCCGACGGCGCCCCCTCCGCCGGAGCGCTGGCGAGCAGCCGGGCCGGCTCGCCCGCGAGCAGGCCTGGGGGCTCCGAGGCGGCCTGCGCCAGCCACGGCGGAAGCAGAGCCAACTCCGACGGCGAGCCCTGGGGTTAGGTCGGGCATGTCACCCTGCAGGCGGAATTGGGACGAAAAATAAAGCAATACCCCCAACATGCCCCCAACATAATCCGAGAATAGTCGAAACATCGTCCCCAGACTATTTGTTTTGACCAGTTTTGAATACCTATACGGCCGCCCTGCGGGCGATAAGGAGGTTCGGGGGGGATTGAGATCAAATGCCCACCCTGACTGCGCTCCAGCCTGTCACAAATGCATTGATGGATTGGGTTGGGTGGATTGGATTGGGTGGGATAAGATAAGATGGGACAAGATGGGTTGGATAAGATAATCAAGATGAATTGGATCGGACAAGATGGATTGGGTAAGATAAGCTGGATTGGATAAGAAAGCCCGCCGCAGGCGCCGAAAAACATTAATTATGAAATTAGCGACATGCGTTAGCGCAGGGACGCCCGGGGCACCCGGGACACCGCCCGGCCCAACTGGGACACTTCCCAGCCACCGGCGGACGGGAAACGGACTTCCGCTCCTACTTCGGCCTAGCTACAGGAGGATCACGCGCAGCTTCGCGTCGCCCGCACGCACGACACGAACACGAAACTGAAACCGATTTCCCGGTGGGGGGTCTTCGTTTCACTGCGATCTCAACCCACAACCTTCCGATTCCTGCCGTCGGGGGGCACAGGCCCGACTTAACCCTGGGGGCGAAGCGAGAAGGGTGGGCCAGAAACCAAACGACACCACCCCACCTACGGCCCCACATGCCTCAGCATATGCATGCAATCTGGCCGGGGGGCTTGTTCCGTGGCATACGATGCGGCCCCCGATGGGCCGCAGCGCAGCATGGAGGGCCGTAGGTGGGGTGGGGACGTTTGGCGTTCGGTCGAAAAGGGCGGGCCTTCTCAGAAGGCTCGGAGATCCTCGGGCCCTCGAAGCATTCCTCGAGAAGACACGGACAGCTTCTCGGGAGGCGCGAGGGCTTCTGAGGAGCCCCGCCGCCTCCTGAGAGGGTCGTCTCCTTCTCGCTTCCCCCCCTCGCTCGCCGCCGACGACTGCACAAAACGAAAAGCTTTCGGAGGTCCGCTCTGATTTCCCGGGTCGGCGCCGGGTCCCCCCTCCCTGGCGCCCAGAGCGCGCCGGGGGCGGCGAAGGGAGGGGAGGCGCCGCCAAGGGGGTCCAGCGCCGATCCAAGAGATCCGCGCGGAGCTCCGAAAGCTGATGCTGACAATCTGCAGTTGCTTCTCCTTCGGATGGTCCCAGCCCAGAAGCTGCGCGCAACGCGCCAGCGCTCGTCGGGGGACGTCGGCTGACCCGCCTCACTGACCCTGGCCAGACCCATCCTGGGCACAGGCTCAATGTCTACAGTGGGGGCCCGACCACAAGAAACCTTCCACAAGAAACCCAACCCTGAGACCCCAGGACGTCCATCGATTTTTGGTGTGGGAACGCCACGCTATCCATAGTAAAACCATCGAAACCCAAGAAACCCAGGGCACCCTGGAGGCAAGCGGGGTGTTTCTTGGCATGGGCCCCCACTGTAGGCCCCCCTGGCTTGGCCAGGGATCCTGAGCCCAGAATTGGTCCAGCCAGGATCCCAGCCACCAACGTCACGCATGCTTGACAGGGTCTGGACCCCAAGAGGTCTGGACCCCCGTTCCCTCGGATGGGCTTCTCCTCCTGGGTCGACTTTTGCTTGAGCTGAGGGGGTCTGACCCGAGGGGGTCGGGGATAAGTGAGGTTAGGGGAACGAAAAACGGCATAAACATAAACTTTCGGCGCTCCGCGCGGATTTCTTGCTCTCCCCGGCTCGCAGCGCGCGCCAGGGGCGCCGCCGGGGGCGCCGCCGGGGGGGGGGGGGGCCCAGCGCGGACCCCAGAACTCCGCGCGCAGCGCCACCAGCCCGTGCTGATGGCGCTCGTCCCTCTCCAGAGTCGGCGGGCGCCCCCCGAGCTCAGGGGCGCAGCGAGAGCTGCCACGTGCTCGTCCACGAGGCCCCACCAGGAGGACCCCGGGGGCCGCTGCCCCGCCGAGGCCCCGCCGCTGCCGGGCCCCGGGCCCCGCCCGGGCCGCTGCTCCGCCGGGCCCCCGCCTCGGCGAGGCCCTCCGCGGGCGCCGAGCTCTTCGGCCCGCTCACGCGCGGCGAGCACCACGAGCCACACCCCTCGCCCTCGCGGTCTGGGCCTCGACGAGCGGCCCCGCTCCGCGCGGGGCAGCGGCGCGAGGCCGCCGCCCTGCATCCACCACGGGGTCGCGGCCGAGGAGCCCGGACCGCGAGGCCGTGGCTACAGGTCCGCTCCCCGCCCGCGCGGAGCGCCAGCCCCGCCCCCGACACGAACTGCGTGCATCGGGAAGTCGAGCCTGCTTCCCAAAAGACTGCGTGCATTGGGACGTCGAACCTGCTTTTGTTGGAAGCAGGTTCGACTTCCCAGCGCACGCAGTCTTTTCAAAACAGGCTCGACTTCCCGCCCCAGCGGCCCACGTTCGCAAGCTGCCCGCCCGGGCTGCTCCCCGCCCGTCGGCGCCAGTGGGGAAACGGTCCTGCGGGGGCTCGCCCCGCGGGGTCCCCGGGGCCGGCACCGCTTGCCAGCCTCCGGGCCGGCCCCCCCTCCTGGGCTCAGGACTGCATGTCTCGAGTCCTCCCCCCCCCCGGAGACGTCAGACGCAAAACGACTCCAAATAAATCAAGACTGCCTGGCATCGAGTGGCGACTCCGGTGCGGGCCGGAGGAGGGCACCCTCCCTGGAGGCGGGGGGCTGCCCCTCAGCGACCGAAGGGGAAAGACCTCCGGGGAGAGAGATCGACGTCGGCTCCCAGCCCCACGTCGGCTATCGGAATCTCGCTGCACGTTAGGGAGCAACTTCTGTGAGGGGTTTGCAAGAACGAGTCAAAGCCGTCAAGCCCGATTAAGGACCACCACGCCGGAGTAATCCCAAGATGAAGCCCGATTAAGCTGGCGGGATCTGCCAGGACTGTGCCGGATTCGGACACGTTTCGACGACCCCGCCCAGCCACGAGGACAAGATGCCGAAGGGACAGGATCAATCGGCATCGAGTCGGGAAATCGGGTCGGGGGGCCGGGGGGGGGCGATGACGCCCGCGAGGCGTTCGTCCGCCCGCGCGACCGCCGCCTGCCCCCGAAGTCCTCTCTGCCCTCGATCTCCTCGATCGCCCCTCTGACGGGGGCTCCACTGACGGGCACTTTGGCCAGTGACCCGGCGAAGCCAACCCTCCCCGATGTGGGCAACGCTGCAGTGCCAGAAAGAGGCCCCAGAGCGGCAACTTTCGGCACCTTCCCCAAACACCCGATAGTGCGTGCCCGTTTCGGTGCCGCTGAACGGCTCTGGGCTGGCGGCGGCCGGAGCGCGGCCAGAGGCCGACGCGCGCGCGCAGTGGCCGGGGAGCCGAAGCAGCAGCAACGACACGCCGCCCCTGGGGAACCCACCAGCGTGCTGCTGCCGAAGGTGCACAAGGTCGCCGGACAAGCGCGCAGGAGCAGCACGCTGACGGGCTCCCGACGGCGGCGGGGCCTTGCTGCTCCTGCCCCCTCCCGAGCGGAGAAGCGCCTGTGCAGAGGGGACTTCGCCCAGGCCACGCGGCTTCGCGCGCCGCTCTGCGCGGAGCGTGGTGATCATTGTGTGCCATGGAAAAGAAAAAAGGGCAGGTCCTGAGGAAGAAGGGTCCTGGGCCTCCTTCTCCTCCTCCTCCTGCTCCTCCTCCTCCTCCTCAGAGGGCCTTTCGGGCCCGAAAAAAGCATCTTTCTTCCCCCTTCCACTTATCGCCCCCATGAATTTGCGCCCAATCCAGGGGTGGGTTCTGACCGCTGGGAGGCCCACGAAGGGAAGTCCGGTGAAGGGCATCGGGCATCGGTGTGGCCAGTTCGTGCCGTGGCGCGTTGGTGCCTGACACTGCGTGGGTCATTCAGCCTTGAACGATGGCGGCTTTCCGATGGCGCAGGCCACTCGATGCTGGCACGTGCTGGGCCACTGGCGGCATTCAACCTTGAACGCCCGCGCTGAGGTCGCCGCCGTGTCAACACGGATCGAACCGACCGTATGTTCGTCTCACTTCCGCCAGCCCTCCGCCGGCTTCGGCCGAGTGAGGCGGCATCATTTTGCTTCCGCCGTTCCTCCGCCGGGGAAGGAAAGAAAGAACTCGCGATGACTCGAAGGCGAGGCCCTGTCTGGAACGCACCGCATGTCTTTCTCCACTGAAGATCGGGTACGGCCGGACCCAGGGCAGAATAGCATCCTTCAAGAACATGATACCCTCCGCCAGCCAGACCGAAGAACACTCGAGGGCATCCTCCCCCAGGATGCACACGAACATCCAACAGACACGAAGAACACCAAGGTACCCTCCTTGAACCGATCTCAATCTTTTACCTCGGTCCGACCGGCTGTCGAAAAGGGGGTCAGAGAAAAGGGTTTAGCGAATGGGCGCACATAGCTTGTTTTCCCAGCGCCTCCAGGCGCCCGAGGCACCCATGTGTAGGGGGACGCGCCCGGCGGCAAGGCTAAAACCAGCTGCATCCGGCAGATGTCGTATACCCCATCCACACGTCTCGATCCCCCCTACCGCTTCGCATCTTGAAATAAAGGCGGGGGAAGGGAGGAGGGAGGAAGAGGGATGCGGAGAGAAGAGGGAGGAAGGAGGAAATAAGAGGAAAGAGGACACACAATTAGGAAAGAGGGGGGGGGAGGGGGAGGGGGGAGGGGGAGGAGGAGGAGGAGGAGGAGGAGAGAGGAGGAGGAGGAGGAGGAGAGGAGTGGGGGAGGAGGAGGATGGAGGAAGGAAGAGTGGGAGAGAAATCCCCTAAACGACCCCCCGCGACTGCACTTTAGCTTCTCCCCTGAAGAGCGGGAGAATGGAGGAAGAGGAGGAAGCGGAAAGACACATGAATAAACACTTGCGATCCACGGTTAGCTGCAAGAGCAACAACGCAAGAAGGAGGAGGAATGAGAGGAGGGAGGATTGGGGGGGGACGGGAGGGGGGAAGAAGAGAAGATGAGGAAGGCAGGGGGGGGGGAGGAACGACCCCGCCGCAACTGCACTGCAGAGGTCGGCGGCGAGCCCAGGGGGGGGGGAAAGGAGCAGGGGCGGGCCTTCTCAGAAGACTCGGAAGACCCAGGCGCTTCTCCGAGGAGTTCTCCAACCCCCTTCCCCGAAGGCGGACACAGAACAAAACCTCTCAGAAGGCGCGGGGGCCTCCTGAGAAGCCCCGCCGCCCTCTGAGAAGGCCTGCTCCTTTTCATTTCTCCCCCTTGCTCGCTGCCGAACTTGGAGAGGCAAAAAGGCACCACTGCCCCCTGGATCTCTCCCGGGGTGCGTTCTGACCAGGACCTCGAGGCGACTCCCGCGGTGGCGACGAGGGCCTCCTCCCAGGAGGCCCGAGAAGGGGAACACGGGGAAGGATCGAGGCACGGGCCACCCTGTCCCCCTCCGAGCACTTGGGCTCGCCGCCGAGAACTCGGGCTCGCCGCCGAGAACTTGGGCGTGGGCAGCCCTGTCCCCCTCCGAGAACTTGGGCCCGCCGCCGAGGAGAGGGCTCGCGGAGGGGGCGGGGAACGCGACAGCTCGGCGGCAGCCGCGGAGGGCCTCGCGCCGCGGCCTCGCGGGACGGGGCGGCCGCCGCGGCCTGCGCGCCGCCCCTTGCCTCCTCAGGGCGGGGCTTTTTTTTGGGGGGGGGGAGGGAGGAGGGGGAGGAGGAGGAGGAGGAGGAGGGAGGAGGGGGAGGAGGAGGGAGGAGGGGGAGGAGGGGGAGGAGGAGGAGGGGGAGGAGGAGGAGGAGGAGGAGGAGGAGGAGGAGGAGGAGGAGGAAAAGGCGGCGCGCTCAATGCTTGGGTCTCGGAAACTTCTCGACGCCACGGCTGGATCCGCCTCGAGACCCTGATCCTGATCGGAACGCGCTCCCTAGACAGGTCTGTGGGCCGATGCTTGAGGGCACCCCAAGAGAACGCGTGCGACATAATCAATCAACACCGAATCGGTAAGTCGGATCAATGCGAAACTTGCGAGAAGAAAGACACATCGGCAAGGAGTCGGAATCGAATCGTGCGTCGTACATGCCAGGATGCACAATAGCGCCATGCAAACGTCAGGCCGCATCAGATCGCCGCAACATTCAAACCGAATCGAATCAGGCCAGCCGAAATCGATATCGAATCAGGCACTTTGACGTGAACATATCATGTACCACGCCCTCGAACTGAATGACTTGCCATCCGAAATGTCGTCACCCCACTTGCCTCTTGAAACACAAGTCCCTTTCGGCACCAACACTCACTTACCCAACATCATCCCTGCAAGCAATATCAGCATCCCTGAAATCATTGATCGAACAAGTGGAACCCGACATGTCCTCCTCATCTGTCACGTTGGAAAAAGGGTCTAATGCTGTCAGAAGCTTTCTTGCTACCACACATGGGCTCTTCGGCGTGGATAACCCACTGTGCTTGCCACGCCCTCGATCTCAATCACTTAGCATCAGCGTCAGGGGGTAACAAATCCGCTGGCCCCCTTGTGGGGCCACCAGGCTGCGAGGCGCGGGTTCGCAGTTTCCAGTACCAGTTGTAGCTTGTAGTTTCCAGTGTTACAGTTCTGCTTCTTCCTGGTTACTGTAACTAGTTGATTGACCGCGCGAGGGGGGGGAAGGCCCAAACCAGATTTTTAGCGTCTCCTGGGCGCGTTGTCTGAATTGCTGGGGGGGCTCGAAATCCACACCCCTCACGCAGATCCGCGGGGTCAGGGTCCAAAAACACAGGGATTTGCCACATTTCTGAAATTCGGTGCCACCCCTCACGCAGATCCGCGGGGTCAGGGTCCAAAAACACATGGGATTTGCCACATTTCTGAAATTCGGTGCCACCCCTCACGCAGATCCGCGGGGTCAGGGTCCAAAAACACATGGGATTTGCCACATTTCTGAAATTCGGTGCCACCCCTCACGCAGATCCGCGGGGTCAGGGTCCAAAAACACAGGGGATTTGCCACATTTCTGAAATTCGGTGCCACCCCTCACGCAGATCCGCGGGGTCAGGGTCCAAAAACACATGGGATTTGCCACATTTCTGAAATTCGGTGCCACCCCTCACGCAGATCCGCGGGGTCAGGGTCCAAAAACACAGGGGATTTGCCACATTTCTGAAATTCGGTGCCACCCCTCACGCAGATCCGCGGGGTCAGGGTCCAAAAACACAGGGGATTTGCCACATTTCTGAAATTCGGCGCCACCCCTTACGCAGATCCGCGGGGTCAGGGTCCAAAAACACAGGGGATGTGGCACATTTCTGAAATTCGGTGCCACCCTTCACGCACATCCATCGCAAGGCGTGGTAACCCAAACTGCGAGAACTCCCTCGGCCCTTTAATCGCAAGGTGTGGTAACCAAGCCCGTAAACCATACACGTCTTACCAATCGCCAGGTGTGGTAACCCCTCTTGTGATCAGTTGGCTTTGCTGATCGCGAATCGGCTTCGCATGAAGTTTCGATACTGCTTCACGACAGCGCCAAGGCCTCATGACTTAGCTCTTCCATAGCCCATTCTCCGAGAGAGGGGGCCGGCGGCAGGGGGCGAAGCCCTTACGGATCATTGATGTGCAACAATTGTCTGAATTATTTCCGCGTTCTTGTCTTTTCGGGCGTCTGCAAGCGCAAGAGACGCGGGGAACACCCCACGAGAAAAACCGTGGACCTGATCCAATGCTGTTTGAGCAACCTCCCCTCTGGCGGTCATACTTGAATGAATGCGTGAATTGTGCGTCGTGACCTCTACGTTTGGCACCCGTGTTCTCTTCAACACCGTGAGGTAACACTATGCACGATCTGAACACCGCGTGCTACTGCACTTGGAGCTGCATCCTTGCGCATCCGGGTTTCATCGGACGTGCTACTCTGGCTGCGCGACAGCATTCCAAGCTGCCGCTCGCAACTTTGCCCCCCCAGGAGGCCCCGAGGGAGCCCGGGAGGACGGCGGCCCCCAGCGCGCTCTGTGTCACACTGGACTGCGCCAAGTCTCTCTTGGGACCAGCTCCTCCTCCTCCTCCTCCTCCTCCTCCTCCTCCTCCGCCTCCGCCTCCTCCTCCTCCTCCTCCTCCTCCTCCTCCTCCTCCTCCGGGGCCAGACAAGATATACTGTGAAGCACACCCGCCCCTTGCGCGCCTGTGCTCGTCCGCCTGGCCCGCTCTCGCAGACCTGCATATCCCCCCGAAAATGCCATCACTGGGGGAAGGTGCTGCGCAGGGACCGGCCGCCCCGGCGTCCTTACAGGCGTACCATGACATGTCCTCACAACCCGAACGACTTCTAAGAACAAAACGAATGCTCTTAGAACAGAAGCCCGATGTGTCAGAACGAGACAGTCTCAGCCAGAAGTGTTCTAAGAACATGTCGTGCAGACCACAAGAAGTTCTTAGAGCATTCTCTGGTCGGCCTATAGGCGAGCCAGGGCGCTTCGCCACTGCTTGAAAGTGTGGGGGGGGGGGGGGCATCTTTCCCTTCCGCTGGCTTCCGCCGGCAGAAGCGACCTCTCTTGACCTCGGCAGGCTCCCGCCAGCCTTCCGCCGGCTTCCGCCGAGGACGAAGGGCCAACCTCTCGACTTCTCGACCTCTCGAGAGTAGGGCGGGCCCTGGAACGACATGGATATCGCTTGCCAACCTGATATGTGGGGCCAGGCTGCTCCAACATGTGTGTTCCCATGCCTCCGAGACCCCAGAATGGCGATAAGCCTGCCGAATCTACATTGTGTCGAGCCGCGGGATGTTGGGGGACGACGACTCGGAGGGCGAGTTGAGACAACGGCAGCTCAAAACCGGTCCCCAGAGGGGCCCCCCAGAAGGCCAACCGCTCAACTGGCCCTCCTCCGAGACGACGACGACGACGACTGCGGCGGCGGCGGCGAGGCGCTCCTCGGCGTCGACGCGGACCTCCGAGGAGCTCCTCGTCGCCAGCGCCCGCGGGGGCGTCGCGTCCGCTGGGGCACTGGCGCACTCCCTCGCCTCGCGGGGGGGGGGGGGGAGGCGGGCCCCGCCGAGGGCGGCCAGAGTCGATGATCCTCGGAACGTGTGCGCTTTAGCGCCAGCGCGCGCTTGTCCACCGAGCCCCGTGAACACGACACGGACGACGCAGTCAGGGCAGCCCCAGGCGTCGTGCTACAATCGGACCTGGGCTTAGGTCGGGCATGTCCTCCTACAGGCGGATTTTGGAGGAAAAGTAAGAGATGGTTAAGAATTGCTCCCACATAGCCAACAATGGTTGAACAATCGTCCCCATACTATTTTTTAACTAATCTAAAATATTCCTCCTGGAGGGACGTGCCCGACTTACACCTGGGCCATTCAAGAACATGGGACCCTACGACAGCCAAAACAAACAGAACAGCCGAGGGCACCCTCCCCAGGACGCACAAGAACACCCAACAGGCACGAAGAACACTTAGGGCACCCCTCCCCGCACCGACCTCGATCGTATACCTCGGTCCAGCTGGATCGGTGGAGCTGAACCCCAAACCCCCGACGTTGACGTCATGTTTTCGTTCGCAACGTCGACCCCCTGAGGTCTGGACCCCTTCCCCGGGACCGCGGCTTTTCATCTTGAGTCGTTTTTTGACGGCCCCGAGGCCCGGTAAGGACCCCCAGAGACCGAGAATAAGGAAAAACCTCACGTGGTGATTTGTTTCACAACGCGAGGGGGTCTGGGACGGGGCGAGCACAAGTCACACATCCTGTCATTGCACCGAACTTGCAGACGTGCTGCAGCGGATCTTTGGCGTGGGTTTCTGTCAATGCAAAACCCCGAAACCGCGAGCGAAAAACGCAGCGAATTTCACGCGGATTTGTTGTTAGTCTTCAATCCTGGCCAAAAAATACCCGCACGACATGCACTTCGAAATCCAGAAGGAAATTCTCTAGGACACCTGGGCCCATCTCATTGTTTTCCGGGCGAAATCCGCTCTGCGGTGTTGGCGCCATGCCACATTATCGGAGGTTGCTAAAGGTGCCCCTGGCCCAAGGTGCCCCCGGCTTTCCGCTCCATTCGGGCGCTCCTGGGACCCTCTGGACCTCGTGAGGGGTGCTCTGGAGGCCGTGGCGGCCTCCTTGAAAACCCTGGGGGTACCGTGGGCCAGGGGCACCTCGTCTTGCATCGCCCACGGCTTGAGAGTGGTTGTAGATTTAGTGGCACTGCTGGGCGTGATGTCGTCGGCAGTCAGGGGAGGACGAGCACAGTGAGGCCGGGGCCTCTGTGGACTGGAGCCGAACGTGCTGCGGAGGGGCACCTCTATAGCCACACCCGACACCTCCGGAGGACCGCCGACCGAGGCAGCCCGCACACCGGCGCCCCCCGCAGCCTCCACCGCATCGGCCCTTCGGCGCGAGAGCCGGGCGGCGGCCGCGCTCCGCGAGGGGCGCGGGGCCGAGCGCCCGAGGCCCGTGTTTTTTTTTTGCTTTTATAAAATGTTTTAAAACAAAAAACTCCGGTTTCTGAAAATAAAAAAATGGCTTTTGAATTGAAAAACTGGTTTCTTGAACTCAAGAAGCGAAGCGCTGGAACTCAAAAACCCAGCCTCCGACGATCGGGGATCTTCTGACCCCGGTCGCAATCCAGACCCGGGCCAGTGCGGCCTTGCAGGATCCGGCAAGGTCCCGCAAGCTCCTGCAGGATCCCGCACCGACAAGCCCGGGTCAAGTGCGCCAGGATCCTGCAGTCTCTGGCGCTCTGACCGATCCCCGTTTGCATGGGCCCCCGCTTCTTGAGCCCCGAGACGATGCGCTTCGTTCCATCCGGGCGTTTTTCCGCACGGCCTCCGGGGGCGGCCAAGAGGAGGGCGTCCAAGACGGGGGGGGGCCAATCATGGCCAGCGGCATGTGCGCGGCCCGGGGGGGGGGGTGCCAGGGACGGAATGCAATAAGAGGAGGAGCCATGAAATCTGGGGAAATATCATGGCCCACGCCATGACATCCCCCCCCCCTAATCATCACCCCCTCCTGGCCGCCCCCCGCCTCCTGTCGAAGGGGGGAGGGGCGGGGGCGCCGTCGTCTGCCGTGCCCCGTCCTGCGCCATGACGGCCGTCCTGCTCGCCGCCCGTCCCTCCCCGCCCTTCCCAGGGGCCAGGGGCCAACACAAAACAGACCCGGACGCAAAACCGGCCCCGGGGGAGGGGGTACGGTGGAGGCCAGTCCACGGGAAACTTCCCACAAGAACGAAACCCAACCCTGAGACCCCAGGGCGTGCATCGACTTTCGGCGTGGGAACGTCGCGCCTTCCATCGCAAAACCATCCCTGACATGCGGCGTCCTGATTTTTTCAAGACGGCGTCCCCGGAAGTCCCGACCCTTTCCCGGGACCGGCTTTTCATCCTGAATCGGTTTTTGACGGCCCCGGGGCCTTGCTAGGGACCCCAAATGGTAGAACCTTGAGTTGCAACCTAAGCCTGCCCCTAGGTATTTCAGAATGGTTCCGAGTTTCCCCTGTTTGGTTTCAGACTGGTTTCAGACAGTCCTTTCTTTC
This sequence comes from Prorocentrum cordatum, assembly GCA_963575745.1. NCBI lineage: Eukaryota > Dinophyceae > Prorocentrales > Prorocentraceae > Prorocentrum > Prorocentrum cordatum. The sequence goes on from CAUYUJ010020357.1 coordinate 127,199, forward strand.
AGCACTGAATAGCATGCTGGGTATACTACTAGTAGTGAGGTTAATCTACAGAACACTTAGCTGTGTCTGTTGTATGCTAACATTGAGGTTGTAGTATGTTAGTAGTCAGTACACAGAACTGTTAATATACAGAACGTTAATATTGAGGTTGATTGGGGTTAGTATGTTGTAGTCTGTGTCACGTGGTAGCTCTCGTCGGGTACCCCGCTCTTGCATGAACATGAATGCGATTCCCCCCCGCATATCCGAGCGCGACACGCTACTCCATAAAAAGTGCACGCCCCCAATTAGATAACGAGCATGAATTACAATAGGGGGATTTGGTAGAAGCTTCCGACTCGGGAAACTCATAGGAGGGAGGGCGGAGCATAAAACTGGAAAAGGGAGGAGCATGGGGAAAGAGTTGGATAGGGGAAAGATCCGACAGCGGAGGATTAGGCGGAGGGTAACTAGTGTTTTTTAGCTTCAATCGGTTACGATTTCTTTGCGTCGTCACGTTTTGCACCACTCTGTCCGCAACCGTCCTGGCTCAAACAATTTACATGTCGGCTCATGCCGCGTCTTGACTGGAGCCACGGTGCGCCACACATTGATTGTGTATGGATGGTATCGCTGGCTCTGGTTCCGAAAGTAATGAAGTTCTGATTGATGGTGGTGACGTGTCTGACGATCCACAGGCAGCAGTCGTGCCGCGCAGGATGCGCGCGGAAGTTCCTGGACGGCGGCGGGCAATCTTCCTTCTCGTTGTGTGTAATGCCGCCCTGTTCCCGAACTGGTGCCCACCAGATTTTCGCGGAGAGCCTGTGGAAGCGATTGGTTCCGTCTTCCTCAGTGGCGCCGTGCTCGCAGAGTGGACGCTGACATCGGATGCGGAAAATGATGAGATGATTTACATGGACAGTATAGCTCGCAAAATGGTCTCTGCGCGGGAGGTTTACGGCAATGTCTTTTACTTAGCTGTGGAGACTCTGGAGTTATTGCATCGCCTTGAGGTGGATGACCCCCGCAACCTCAATCCGATGCAGCTTATCGCACAGGCTGGGGACGCGCTCGCTGACAGAAGCCTTGGGGGACAATGCTCATTCGGGAACTGCATCACAGAGTGGCTGAGAGACGTGAGGCATCGCATCTTTTCAATCCGAGTGTGTCCTCGATTGTGCGCTGCAACGCTTCAGAAGAGATGGCAAGTGTTTCACGCCGTGGCCGTGACTAGAAAAATCAATAGAGATCGATTGTTCGGTGGTCCCTCGCCAGCTGAGCTCAGCAAGTTCAGAAGCGAAGTGGATGCACTCGCTAGGGTCCAACATTGTGGTGTTGTTCAACGGCGTGCTCATTTTATCACTGCTATCCCAGTTGCAATCATATTGGATTGGCTCTGGGCGTCACGGCACCTCAAAGATGCAGCCAATATCAATGACGCCAAGAGGGACTGGGTCAGGGTGTTCTCGTCGAGCGCGGACACTCGCGCAGCCATGCTGGAAGACTCGTCGGTCATGAATCGCGAGACGCTCAGGCGTGCTCGCGTTCGGCTGGATTGCGTTGCGATGCTACTCACCAGGGCCTTCTTCGCCAACATCCCCGCCGACCACACGAACTTGTACATTTTCTGTGATGGGAGCCCCCAGCATAGAGGCCTTGAGCTCTTCGCGTCGACGCTCGACGTGCACTTACCTGGACACCACCGTCGCATCTTGTTGCCCATGGTTTCTTTGGCGAAATGCTGCTTGGACACTCAAGGTATGGGGGGCTCGTGAAATTTGCATGGGGGTCTGTAGTTGGATGTTTGTCCGAGCGCCTTGGGACCCGATGACAGCGACTGGGGCGGGGGAGGATGAGAGGTAGGCGGAATGGGGGGAACGCAGAGAGGAGGAGGGAGGCAATGGGAGGATGGGGGTCGACAGATGAGGAGAAGGATGAGAGGGATGATGAGGGCGACGAGGGCGCGGGGGGGGGACCACGTCGAGGAACGAGAAAGGTGAGTGCGAATGACGAGGTGGATGAGGAGGGCGCATGCGATCGGGACAAGGCCGCCCCACCCCACCCCCCACTGAGACCCGAATGCAAATTTGGCGCCCCCATCTGCGAAGGGAAAGTTGCTGCTCTTGTCTGGCAATTATTCCTCGTTGTTGGCCTGGCTTTGCTCCGCCCACTGTGCAATCGAGTATTGTCGATCACCACTGACATGGGCACGGAGAGCATAATCCCAAACATTCACGATATGTTACCACAGCTGCTCCGATATTACGGATGCCCCCTACCAAGCTTGCCCGTGAGGACAGACAAATTGTTCCCCAGAGCGTTGCACATCCGAGGGTGGCGTCACACATGGGATTTAGTAATGCAGACTGCCCTCAATGGCTGCAGGTTCTGGCCAGGCTTCCTCGTGAAATTGAAAGCGATGGTGGCGTTCTTCCGCGACGTATCCAACGTGCAAGAACTTGTGCGGCACTTGCAGCGACGCGGCCGTGTGGGCGCTGCCCAGGTCCTCGGCAAGGTATCGCTGGCGCCGTTTGCAGAGTGGCGTTGGCACACCTTGCATCGCGAGCTGAAAGCATTGGGTAAAGTGTTGGGCACGCTACGTGATAACTTCGATGTGGCTTGGTTTGCGTTCGGTGACGCCGTCGGTGTACAGAGAGTTGCTGCGGCATTAGGCAGCGCAGAGTGGATGTGCCAATTCCACCGTATATCTGACTACACTGAGTGGATCGATTATGCTATGGGTTGGATTGGGAAGTGTGTCTGCCACCCCGACGATTCGTGTGCATGTTGGTGGCGTGGACGTCGATTGAACTTAGCAGGGGATTTCTTATCGGACACGCTGGCGGAGATGCTTACGTTGGTGAATTCATTTACGGCTGGTATGTTCCAAGGCGGTGTCTTTTTGTTTGGCGTAAGCATTACACCCCCGCTCGAGAGTTAGGGTTTCTTGAATGCATGTGCCCACGTACTCCCCGCCCGTGTTGTGCAATGCCGAGGGCGCCCCGAATCACAATGCCGCAACTTAAGTGGATGATGGCAGTTGGATCTGCGGCTAGCGGAAGCGTCAATTAAATAAGGGGGGGGTGTCGAAGGCGAGGCGAGGTGGGAGGTGGGAAGAGATCGGATGAGGGGGAGGGACATGGCGATGGGGAGGGATGATGAGGGCCAGTGGGAGGGGGGGACGATGGAGGATGAGGGACGAGGATGAGGATAATGCGTGCGTGGTAAGGGCACCTCTGCATTCCTCCACCCCCTGCCACACAGAAAGACATCTCACACTCACATAGGCGACGTGCACCTTTGGCAGCATGTATCTGGATTATGGCGCCTTACTGTTCACCTGGCTAAGCGAGCCTTCCACTACCTTGACACGCTGCCATGGCTACTGGCTCGATTGGACAAGCCTGGAGTGAAGGACACCTGCATTGCCCGATTTGGCCAAGTACGCCCTGACCAACATCATTATGTGACGCGTGAGTTCCTCGACGCAACGTTCCCGAACAACTTGAGGGCTGACGTCGACCACATATCCCCCAATGGTGGTAATATTATGCCGTGTCTACGGCGGGCGCTGGATGGGCTTCATGCTATTCCCATGGACGACGTTGTTGCTGAAAGCCCCCACGCCCGCGCCAAGAGGGCGTCATTAGGAGTACCGCACCACGGGTTTCCTTGGATGGCATCTACGAGCAGGTTGCTGCAGAACCTCAACGACGCTGATGAGATCCCTGGAGGTTTCCCCGTGGACTTGCAAACTGAGTGGGACAGGTATTCCAGCGTCATCAAGTTCAGGCGTGCATGGCGACCTGCACGGACGAAACCGAAGAATGTCATTCATCGCGTGTACCACTTGAACGCCCCGTGCGACGTCGACTCGGAGAGCGACCCTGCCGATGCTGACGACGACGAGCCACCTGGGCCTGGACCTGGCCACGACCACTCCCACGACAGAAACACAGACGACGACGGAGACAGTGCTGGAGGCGGCGAGGGCCCAGGCGACCCTGGGCGCAAGCGCCCCAAGAAGCGACGTAAAGGCAATGATGACGATAAGCATGGCAAGGATGGCAAGAAAAATGGGGGTGTCAGCTCATCTGGGGCACCGTCATTGGTTCGGTCTACCAGGGAATGCACATTACTCCGTGAATGGCTTTATGCATCCCTGGAGATGTACACCTACATCACCATAACAGTCCCGTCTGAGTTACACAGCGACGGATCCGAGACTGTAATCCCCTACCAAGTGCTCGACAAAAGTACCAAAAGGAAGCAGGTTCAGACATTCGACGAGGACGGCGAGCAGCTCCCTGAGCTCGGTAACGTGGTTGTCCAGAGGATGGAGAAGTGGACCCCCGACCTGGACCATCTCACAGGTTTGCCTCCAGAGCTTGACGTCTACGCACGGGACGATCCAACCACAGTGGACGTCCTGCTCATGACTGGGACGTCGATGGGCGCAAGGCTCAAACTACTGCAATGGGACGTGCGGGAATCAGAGGTCGACGGGTGCATCACGCTCTTCGACGCCCACCCACTTCAATCGAAGCGACGGTTGAGCGAGAAGGGAGCACCGTTTCTTGCATTAGTCGATGCTCTTGAAGGCAGGGGTTGCGAGGGCACGCCCCACCACGTCGTGCACCAACCTGGCAACAAGGACCTGTACGACACCAGGGTGAAATTCAAGACGTACCTCAAGTGCGTGCTCATGAAGGACGAGTTGTTCGATAGGGGCTGCCCTTCGTTCGACAGTTCGCAGCTATCCATATATTACGAAGTTCTGTTGAAACTACCCTCCGTCAGCCCAGGACTTACCGCGCTGGAGTACCGACAGCTACTGGGGCGCAAGGACGTGCCACCCAATGCTGCCATGATGGAGTTGCTGGACAATCGGGCGGCAATACTGCCAGTGATCAAGGAGCCTCGGAAATCGAAACAGAGCGTAGTTGGAGAACCGCCACCTGAGCAGCAACCAAGTGCATCGTCGTCCTCTGAGCGGCCAGCGGTGGACCCCCCAACTGTGGCGACTGGTGCTTCCTCCACTGGGCCTAAGCCCAAGATCGACGTAAGCGTAGGTGAGTTGGAACTTGCAGAAGACGGTTTCCCTATGTATTTGCACGGGTGCAGGCTCAAGCGGGAAGTCGAGAAGACGGGGCGGGTCGGCTTGAGGGTGGCGTGCCCGAATGTTGACCATTGCAATGCTGGCCTGTGCTCGAAGTACCGATCCATCACGATAGACGTTGCGAAGTTCGGACAGCGTGCGCCAGTGCTTTACCTCGGTGCATGGATCGATCGAGCCAGCACCGACAGCTTTGGCACTCATAAATGGTACAAGCCAACTCACAAGGACATTGCCGCGTATATGGAGAAGTATCCACATGCAGTGGGCTGAGCAACATCATCACATCATACAGCATCCCTCCTTCACCCCTCCCACCTCACCCTATCCCTCCTCGTCCCCGCCTCCTCCTCCTCCCCCTCCTCCTCCTCCTCCTCCGCCCTCGGTCCCCCATTGCCCCTCCTCCGCCGCCCCTCCACTGCCTTCCGTGCGCGTGCGTCTGAGTGCGAATAATGTGCCGTGCCAAGCCGTGCGCGAGCTGCTGTGTGAGTGTGAATGCGAAGATGTGCGCGAGTGGCGGCACAATGTCCTACTTGCGGCGCGAGTGTGAAGCATTGCGCGCTCGTGTCGGGACGCGCGTGCACCCCCGCACCCCCAATCTAGTCCTCCTCCTCTTCCTCCTCCTCCTCATCCTCCTCATCCTCCTCATCCTCCCCCTCCTCCTCCGAAAGGGGCCTCCGAGACCCCCTCTCCACCACCCCCATCCCCCCCCCTACCAGACGTACGACGTCCTCCTCCTTCTCCTCCACATCCTCCTCCTACTCGCCCTCCTCATCCTCCTCCTTCCCCCCATGATCATGTTCATTCCCCATCCTCGTCGTCTAACCTCTCCGATTTCTCCCCTCCCCTCCCCTCTCCCCGCGCCCCGTTGGTCCTTTCCCAACAGCATTTGCAGTCGACAGTCGAGTCGCCATGTGGCCCCAGAGTACGTCCACTAAGTCTTGGCCGCGTCGCTGTCGGCCCTGTCGGCCTAGAGCGATAATCGTGGCAATTCGAGGTCTACCGATCTGCTCCAGAGTCCCCTGGGCGCCCGAGCGCCCTGCACCTTGTCATCGCCGTTCTCGGGGAGTTCAGTGTCAGGCGAAGGAGCTGTGCTGAAGAAGAGGTTTGATGATAAGACTTTGTCTTGGGACTCCAACTCCAACTCCAACTCCTCCTCCTCCTCCTCATCCTCATGCTCCCCTTCCTCGTCCTCCACATCCTCCTGCCTCCTCCTCATGCCTCCTCCTCCAGACACTTTCCGCCCCAGCCTCAGATCGCACAGGGGGTGGGCGGGCCCCCCCCCTCCCAGTCCCGCAGACGCGTGACCATCAGTCTCGCAAATCCGCCGACAGCGCTCTGCGGACAGCGTTTAGTCACGCTTGGAGACGCCCCCCCCCCCCAAAACAGGCGATCGGTAACGCAAAAAAGCTCGTGACACCAAGGCTCCCACCAGCGAACGGTGACGTGGCAAGGTCGTAACACCAAGGCTCCCAAGAGCGAGCAGTGACGTAAACGGTTCTCGAAACCAATGCTCCCGAGAGCGAGCGGCAGCGGAGGAGGAGGAGGAGGACGAGGAGGAGACAGGATGAGGAGGCAGGATGAGGATGATGAGGGGGGGGGGTAGGATGAGGATGCGGAGGGGGGGAGCGATCAGGAGCGATCAGATGAAAGGACAGCGTACGGCGCCATGGCCATCGGTGACCTGGCCCGCTTGAGGGTTAAAACTGAGGCCACAGCTTGGCCTCAGTTTTAACCCTCGGAAGTGGCAACTGGAGCCACTCCCTCGGGGGGTGGAACGCGACCGATGAGGAGGAGGAGGAGGTGTAGGGGGAGGAGGAGGAGGAGAAGGAGAAGGAGGAGGAGGAGGAGGAGGGGGAGGAGGAGGAGGAAGAGGAGGAGGATCATGAGGAGTAGGGTGAGGAGGGATGGGGTGTGAGGGAAGAGGGGGTGGGAAGAGGGTGAGTAGGAGGAGGAGGAGGAGGAGGAGAAAGAGAAATAGGAGGAGGAGGAGGAGGAGGAGGAGGAGGAGGAGGAGGAGGAGGAGAGGTCCTTTTCGGCTTCATTCGGGCAAGTCAACAACAATAGTCTGATGGATCAAGGCAGTGTTGAACCAGGGCAGCGTGGCTGACTCGTGATGCGCTAGCACTCAAATACATGGAAAAACCTGAAACCAGCTGAAACCACCTGACACCAGTCTGAAACCAGTCTGACACCAGCTGAAACCATCTGAAACCAGTCTGAAACCAGCTGAAACCAGTCTGAAACCAGTCTGAAACCAACCTGAAACCAACCTGAAACCAGTCTGAAACCAGTCTGAAACCAGTCTGAAACCAACCTGAAACCACTCAGGACACCAGTCTGAAACCAGTCTGAGTCGCGTTGTTGCAATATGAATAGTGCTGCGCCAACGAAGCGGTGACCACAGGCCCTGGGCCAAGTTAGTTGTCGTGGCTCGGCGCGCTCAGTCGGGGTACGATCGACCCATTGTGTGTCGGGGTGCGCAGCCCGCCACGATGCGCTAGACCAGATCCTCGGCGGTTGTGGGGTGCCCCAACGCGCAACTGCGCCTCCCTATGTCGCGCGTGCCTTCCGATGCGTCTGTCTCTGCGCAAATCCTCCGTCGGCGCGGGCGCCCCTGCCAGACTGCGCAACTGGCCCCGTTGTTTGCCTTCAGGCCGACTCCTCGTTTATATTAATATTGGTCTACTTCTTCAATGGCCCGACCCCCCCCCCCCCCCATCCCCACGACATCCGTGAAGGCCGCGACTTCGCTGAACCTCGCTTGGCGTCGTTGCTGAACTTCATTGACCTGGCCATTGGCCAACGGCACGCTAACGACGTGTAACCCACTGGCACAACGAAATCATTCCCGCGCTTCCCGCGCACCCAATCGCAATGACAATATCGCCGATACTTACTGCGTTGTGGCCGCCGCGTGAATGACGCAAACTCGAAACGCGACCCCCCCCCCATTCACCCCCTGTCCTCCCGTGGAACATCTGGACATCCGCGACGGACCGCCTCGGCGGCGCTGTGTATGGACTACATTGGCATTGACAACTTCACGCGAGCCGCGTGAAACACCATGATCGCTCGCCCCTGGTCACCATGCTCACGCGTATCTGATGCGGGGGGGGGGGCATCGGCCACCTGCTGATTGCTGATTACCCTCTTCCAACTCCTGCCCCCGCCGCGCGAGCCCCGTGTGCGCTGACAGCGGCGCCTGGTGGTGGTGGCGGTGGTGGTGGTCGCGGCTGTGGTTGTGCTGGTGGTGGTAGCGCGTGCAATTTCTTTTTTGGGGAGGGGGGTGCTCTTGGCGAGCGACCTCCCTGCCCCTCACCTCGTCGCAGCGCCATGCTTTCCGCTTCATCAAGGCCCGCGCCCGCGAACGAACTGGCGCTGAGCCTTGACGCAAAGTCGGGTCCTTGAACCCTCCGCACCCGCGCGCACTCGCGAATTCAAGGCCGCGCGCATCGGAACCGTGTCGGGCATGTCTGTGCCGTTCGCGTTTGTCGCCGTGCCGATCACACCGCAATTGGTACCGCCCCCTTGCTTGCCCTGCCCCGTCGAGGCCTGTGTTGTTCGGTCCGCCATGCCGCTGCGTTCCGCCTGCATGGCCGCAGCGGCCATTCGCCGAACTTCAGGCGATGATCGCAACTTCCCGATCCAAGCCTGCAAGCGGTGGCTGGGTGCGTGTCTGCGGCGCGGCTGGCGCAGCAACCTCGCCGCGCTAGCATCGACGCCGCGCGATCTGCCCCAGCCCCAGCCCCCCGTCCCCCCGCCCCGTGACTCCAGCCGAATGGTTCCGTGGGCGAGCCCATAGTGTGCGCCCTAATGATCGAGCTTGGTCCGACACTCGCACGATTCGAACACGCGCCCAATGACGGGGCAATGTTTGGAGGGGGGGGATGCTAGTCCGTGCTCCGCAGGGAGCAGTAACCAAATGCCTCGGGCTCTAATCAGCCTAAGCTTGTTCGGGCCTGCCCCCCCCCCCCCCTTCCCCCCCCCCCCACCCCCTCCCGCAGCGCCGAAGTTTGCACGCTCGCATGCGCGCGATTGCTCAGAACCAATCGGGAATGGGGGGGGGGGGGTCGCCGAGGGGTGATGTGTGCGCTTTGGGTTTCCTTGGGTCCGCTCGCGGGATGGAGTCAGTCTTCGCCCCACACACACACACGCACGCACGCACACACACACACACACACACACACACACACGCGCACGCACAAACGCACACACCACCTCACCACCGCAACCCCGCCCGCCACCACCACCACCTGCGGGCAACGCGCCCTCCGACCGAGCTGGGTCTGGGTCGCACGTTACACGGGGCCTCGGCGGCGCTGGATTGAACGCGGGGCACGTGCTATCCATCAGGAGATCCCGAGACATATTGGAGACCATTTGCATTGCTTGCGTTGAATTGTGCAGCGTGGCAAAAAAGGAGGATCGGGGAGGAGGAACCTATATGCGATGATGATGTCAATGGGCGGACTATCGGGCGGGGACAGGATATGCTGGGATTAGAACAGTGGCAAAACGGTGGCCGAGTAGGAAACAACATATTTGTTGTCCGCTGGGGCGTCTGGGAAGTGCGGTTAGTGCGTGTAGGGTTTGCGCGCGAGTGGCACCATGTTGTTTCCTCAATCCCACCCGCCGCATTGGCCTGCAGCCTGTTTGCCCCCCCCTGCTTTCTGAGAGTAGCATTCTTGAAGCTCTTGAAGCTTCCGAGCGTGCCAACGCACTCACTCACACGCACCCCCCCGCCCCCCCCCCCCCGTTGTGCCTGGAAGGGGCGCCGTGCTGTCTACGTGACCTTCTGTCGCCAAGGGATCTAGGCGGCAGAGGTGCAGCCCACGCGTCGCTCACTTTTGGCTCGAATATTTTACAAGAGGAACTGTTCGTCTTGTCTTGCGTCAGCGACCTTTGCCAGCGTCGCGCGTCTTTTTACTTCTTCTCGGGGTTGCTGCCTGATGTCGGGGTCGGAGGGCGAGGCGCCCATGTGTTGGGTGTGCGGCGAGTCTGGCCCGACGTGCTTTTTCCAGAGGCACGAGGTGCACGCCCACTGCCGCAGCGGCTGGCGCGCCTGTTACAGGGCGGTCGGGGACAACAAGAAGGAAAAAGAGAAACTTGACACGCTGAAGAACGAGGACCCCCAGGCGTTCAAGCAGAACATTCTCCCGTGGGTCCAGAAGCCTGGCTCTCAAACCAACCCTCGCCCGCAGCTGAGGCGGGATCTGGCCCAAGAGCTCAGGCAGGAGTACGAGGAGGACTACGCAGACAGCTTCGACGAGGAAGAGACCCCCAAGCTAAAGCTGAACGAGACTCGGTTCATCAGCTACGTTGGGTTCTGGGACAGGGTCAAGCCCGACGAAGCCGCTCAACGTTTCCGTGAGGCGATGGCTTCTTATACATCCAACCACGCACCCCCACGCACTACCCCATTACCCCATTGGCTCCTTGGCCCCACCCCACCACGTGCCCCACCCCCCCGTACCCCGCAGCACCCTTGTAAAAAATCCGAAGGTGGAAAGAAGGGGGAAGGGAGGTTGGGGCCAACTGAAACGCGGGGTGGCAGTGCGTGGCGGGGTGTATGAGGAGCCACCGATGTTCCCAGGCCCACATCGAGCAGCACGGGCACTCGCCGAGACATGGCCCTGGCTGGGTCTGGGTCGATGATAACGAGAAGAAGTCGTCCAAGAAAAAATCTGGTCACAAGTCGGGGGGGATGAGGGCGACTACAATCGCCCGATCTGGCATTCGCAACGCTCTGCCCCCGACGCCCGAACCAGTCTCCATGTCGCCGCCGCCGCGGGCGCGGAGCTCGGAGCGCCAGGTGCGGCACCGCTCCCGGTCTAGCCACAACCCGAGGGGCAGCAGGAGGGAGCAGAGTCCCCGCGGCAGCCGCGGCACGGCCTCACACCGAGCCCGCGGTCGCAGCCTGCGCAGCTACAGGCGCCGCAGCTCGCCGTCGCCTTCAATCGTCAGCGTCACGACTCAGTCTCGCCGTTCAGCACACCACGGCGACGACGACCGCACCCCGCACAGCAAGCAGCGGAGCAGGAGCCGCGTCTCGGACGCCCAGACGGCCGTCAGCAAGAAGCTTCCCATCAAGAAGGGAGTCGATGATCCGTCAAACTCGTGCCTGGGCTGGCTGAAAGAGAAAGATCTGATCAAGAAAGATGTCGAGTCAATGGTAGCTGAGCTGGAGCCCCTTTCCACCAAGGTCCGCAAGCTGTTCCAGAAGCTGAGTCGTCCCGACGAGGTGGAACTCCCAGATACGCAGGAAAACATAATGAAGAGCATCACTTCCCACAACACTAACATGGTGAGCATCGTCAACCGCGTCAAGGGCATGCGCCTGGCGAGCCGCGGCAGCTTATGTGCGGATGTTGATGGCGCAAAGGCCAAGCACGAGGAGGTCTTGAAGACGATTGCGCACGTCATCCCCGCACTCGAGTACTACTTCAAGTCGTCGAAGAAAGATGGCAAGTCCGCGACCAACCACACGGCCTACATGAAGCGTAAGGCTGCGCCTTCCCTCGAACCATCAGGCCCAATTGTCTTCTAACGCCTTGGAGAGTTCTGTTCTGATTGGGGGTCGTCGGGACCTGACTGGGCAGATTCGGGTTTGCAGTATGGGAAATGGAGTCACGGCTCCACGACGAGATTATTTACCTACGTCTAGATGTTCAGAGTATGGTGCGTATTGGCACGCTTTGTTCGCATCGTAGGTCAGATACGTAGGATTAGAGCAAACGCCACGTTGGCGGCAATACGTTTACAAACATCGGGCGTTAACAGGCAGAGTGCACTGATAGGTCCGAGGGTGTTCGGCATTTCTGAACTCCAAATGTCGATATCGTCAGCGCCCCTGCCAACCCGAACCAACGTCGATCGAACGGGGGGGCTACTCTAGTAAAGTCAGCTTCTGGTGTATGTTCGGGCCACTTGACGCCCTCACTCGGGCGTTTCTGTGTCAACCCGTTTGTTACTAAGCTCGGTTGCAGACCCACTCGATCGAGGCAAGGTTTCGATTGCAAAATCAAGTGGCAGCGGTGTTGGTGATATCCGATTGTGAGCTCTTCGCCGACACATGCGGGACGCATTCGAGGTGAAAGACTTGCTCGCGCTTGGCGGCTGGGGCCAGATGAACGCAAAGAGGGTCGTTGAGGAGCTTCTTCGCAACGGCGAGTTCGCGGATCCCAAGGACGGGAACGGCGGCGACACCAAGGATACAGACGAGAAACACCCAGACAAGAAGAAGGGCCCCGCCGCCAAGTTGCCGAACATGATGGACATGCCCGAGAAATTCAACAGCGAGATTCCTGGAGTCTACAGCGTCGGCTCGACCGTCCACAACTTCGTCGCCAACTACGTGCACGCGTGCGGTGGCTGGCCCGTTTCCACTGTCAACGAGCTGGACAAGCACATGGCCAAGAACAGTAAGCACAAGAGTGCAGTTACTACTTTCTCGAAGCTCGCACGCGACGTGGAGCGCACCACCGATGACTTACCTGAGTTCGACAACTCGCTACAGAGAGAGGAGGGTGCTGAGGCGTGGACCGTCTCAGTTCGGGCCAGGGTCTTCAGGTGGGGGCCGTGTGCGATGCCGTTTTCAGGCATCGGTTCGTTTGTCACGTGCCCAACTAGCCAGATGTTCTTCCAGGTCCACAAGCTGGCTGGGCTGACTGAGCAAGGCATTGCCCTCGCAGACGCCCCCCAGTTCTTCGAGACGGCCAGCGGCGACATGCTCTACACCACCGACTCTCCATCAACTTGCGTCTTCAGTATGGATATGGGCGATGTGGCGTTCATTCCGTACGGGTACGTCGCCTCGCCGTTGTACTTGCCATTGCAGAAGGGAGATGCCAATGCCAAGGAGTGGGCCCACATGCTGGTGATCCCAATGTTCGTGCAGAAGTGGTTCGCCGACCAGTGCGACCAGTCCATCCGCAACGCCATCGCCAAATGGAATACTGACTACATGACCAGCAGGGGCGAGACCGTCTACAAGAACCGCATGAAGTTTTTCAAGGAGTTCGTGGCAGATGCAGGCGTCACGGATTGAACAGACACACGGGCGCCAACATCAGAGTAGCATTGGCATTACATCGCGGCACGGCGCCATAGGAATTGAGATCATACGTGCCGCAGTTTTTGTTAGACCGTGATGCTAGCCAACTTCAAACATCATTGGAATATGTATTGTGCATTGCTACGTACAAACATTTGCATCACATAGTTGAAACACGGCTGTTTTACAATAGCCTTTGTGTTGGACCAAGTTGGCTAGCATAACTGGACGTCACGCGCGTGCTGCAACTCGGCGGCAGTGCGACAGCAGTGTGCAGGTACGAAGGCACGCGGACTAACACTCGTGTTCCTTCGGTGCGAGCTTGCCTGCTGCACATATTCAACTCGAGTCGGTGGCAGCTTCGATGTGGAGCGACGTGCGCATTCTCTTGCGAAATGCGGCTCCATGACAGCATGATGCAAATACGGATCAATGGACAGATGCATGTTGATACACGGAAGTGGTACGTGTGAGAGGGATGTATAGGCATGGGAAGGGGCGGGGGAGGGAGGCATTGTCAGAGGGAGGGTAGAGAGAGGGTGAGAGCGAGGGATCAGAAGGGAGGGGGATGAGTGACCCCAGGGCGGATGGGCACGAGAGGGAGGGATATACAGATATCAGGGGGTGGGAGGGGAGAAAGAGAGAGAGAGAGAGAGAGAGAGAGAGAGAGAGAGAGAGAGAGAGAGAGAGAGAGAGGGAGAAGGAGGGAGAGCGAGAGGTATAGACAGAACGAGATGAGAGGGGCATGGGTGGGGAGAAAGGGGGGGGGGAAGCATGGGAGGGACTGGGGGGGAGAAGATATATAGGACAAAAGGGGGCGTGGGAGAGAGGGGGCATGGAAGGATATGGGGGGGGAAGGAGAGGGGGAGGAGGAGGAGGAGGAGAGGAGAGGGGAGGAGAGGCGAGGAGATGAGAGGACATGGGAAGAGAGAAGAGAAAAGAGGAGAGGAGAGGAGAGGAGAGGAGAGGGGAGAGGGGAGGAGGGGGGAGGAGAGGAGAGGAGAGGAGAGGGGAGGAGAGGGGAGGAGAGGAGTGGAGAGGGGAGGAGAGGAAAGGGGAGGGGAGGAGAGGAGGGAGAAACCTACAGCGACATGGGGGGGGCATGGGGGGAGAGGGAGGGGAGGAGAGGGGCATGGGGGAGGAGAGGAGATACACAGAACGAGTAAGGAGGAGGAAGGAGCATGGGGGGGGAGAGGGAGGGGGGCGAGGAGCGAGAGGGGGAGGAGGGCGAACGATGGACGAACGAGTAGGAAAGGGGACAGGAGTAGCGAGAGGAGGAGGAGGGAGACGGAGGAGAAGGATTTGTTGGCTCGACACCCTGGCACATCCCATTAATGGCACTGCGTGCCGACACCTTTCAAAACCTTGCAATGAGGGGTAGCGCGCGGCTGGGATCTCCAGACCGCGTGCCGCAAACAATGCCCAATATACGCGGTCGCTTGCATCGTCTGACTTACCTGGCACATTGCGACCGTTCGGGTTCGCCTTTGGCGAATGACCGAAACTCGCATGCGCACTCACGGTGTTGGCTTGCGCCCCTAGTGCGTTAGGCCGAGGCCACGTGCGAACGGCCCCCCTTGGAACTTAGTACACCTCCAAGGTTGGGGACCATGCTGAAACCACACCACCATTTCGGGTACCAAACTGAATCGCCTTATCCCACCTCACCCAGCAAGTCGCTGTTTCACCAACCCCAAAGGCCGAAAACGGCGAAAAACCTCCGTCCTGATCTGTCTACGACGCGCCCATGTCTGGTATGGGAACCCAGGAAACCCAGGGCACCCTGGAGGCAAGCAGGGTGTTTCTTGGCATGCGTTTCCACTGCAGCGACCTCTGGGGCGGCACATGGAAAAGGTCATATCGCCGGCTGTCTGCAGGCACCGAGTGCCCAGCCTCTCCCCGTCAGCCTTTGGGGGGGGGCTTCGGCGAGCTCCTGGCGGTCTTCGGCGCGAGAGCTGGATGGTGAGCTTTTAACGTACGGCCCATCACTATAGGAGAACGAAGAATGACACAAACATAAAAACTCGGAGGTCTGCGCGGATTTCTCCGAGAAATCCGCGAGGACCTCCGAAGTGTTATGGTTACGTCATTGCTCGTTTCCGTAATCATCGATCACCGAACGACCCCAGTCCCCGACTTCGTGGGACTCTCGACTGGACAGAACCCGTGGGGCACAACTCGGGGATTGGACGGCGTCCGTTCTCGAGGTTGGTGCGTCGCAAGCGCCCCCCTGGGGTTGCATCCCCGACATTCCACTCTTCTCTGAACGGTCCTCCTCCTCCTCCTCCCTCCTCCTCCTCCTCCTCCTCCTCCTCTTGCTCCTCCTGCTCCTCCCCCTCCTCCTCCTCCTCCTCCTCCTCCTCCTCCTCCTCCTCATCCTCCTCATCCTCTTCCTCCTCCCCCTCATCCGCCTCCTCCTCCTCCTCCTCCTCCTCCTCCGCCTCCTCCGCCCTCCGCCTCCGCCGGAAGAGCCCCCTGGGGATGTATCCCCGACATCCCACTCTTCTCTGAGCAGCTAGTATCACGGGGAGGGACTCGGGGATTGGGGGGAGACATCGCCTGCGAGCGGGCGAGGGGGGCTGCCAATGTTCTGGAATGTTCAGTGATCTTCGACCCACGATAAACATGTGTTCCTCAACTATAGCTTCCCAGGGACCGCTCTGTCAAGAGTCGATCCAGAATGCCAAAATGGACCCTGCGAGTGGTCCAGGGACCGGCTTTGAAGGACTAGGCTTGAGGATGGAGGATCCAACATTTTGGAGATTGTTTGTGTGTTTCGGACCTCTGGAGGTAGCCCCTGGAGTTGGCCTATTGAGATAGGCCTATGGAGCCTCGGGGAGGAGCCAATGGGAGGGAAGGGTCGAAAAAGAAGGATTGGGGATCTCGTGCGCCACAGCTGGACTCCTCCTCCCTCTCCCTCCTCCACTCCCTCTCCCTCCCGCCCTCCCTTCGTCGCTCTCCTTCTTGTCCCTCTCCTCTTCCCCCTCCCTCATCCAACTCCTCCGTCCGTTTCCTCCTCGGCTCCTAGTGCAGGCTCGAGAGAGAGGTCTGGGGGCCGATTCTGGGGAGAGGAAGCGCGGAGAGGCACAACGGTGAGAATAGTTCAAGATCTCTGGGTGGTACCTCCTCCTCATCATCCTTAACCTTCTCAGCCTCCTGGTCTTTTGCTTCTCGTTCCTCGCTCTTCGTTCCTCCTCCTCCTCCTCTCCCTCCTCCTCCCCGTCATCATCCTCAGCAGCATCATCACGATCTGAATTGTCATCATCATCACCATCATCATCAGCATCATCATCATCAGCATCATCATCAGCACAATAATCATCATCATCATCATCATCATCATCATCATCATCATCATCATCATCATCATCACCATCATCATCATCATCATCATCAGCATCATCATCAACATCATCATCATCATCATCATCATCATCATCACCATCATCATCATCATCATCAGCATCATCATCATCACCAGTGTCAGCATCATCATCACCATCACCATCACCACCACCACACAACCACCATCATCATCATCATCATCATCATCATCATCATCATCATCATAATCATCATCGTCAGCATGGCCATCATCATCATTATCATCATCATCATCATCGTCACCCTCACCATCATCAACATCACCACCATAATCGTCGTACACCACCACGACCACCATCATCATCATCATCATCATCATCATCATCATCATCCTCATAATCACGAGCGTCACCAACATCACCATTATCATCACCATCATCATCATCATCGTCGTCACCATCATCCTCCTCATCCTCATCATCCTCAGCATGCTCATCATCACCATCAGGATCACCATCACCATCACAATCTCAATCGTCATTATCATGAGCGTCACCATCACCATCACCACCGTCACCATCATCATAAGCATCAGCATCATCATCACCGTCACAATATCAATCGTCATCATCACCATCACCAGCAACATCACCATCATCATCATCAACATCACCATGATTATCATTATCATCGTCGTCCTCATCACCCTCATTACCATCATCATCATCAGTATCATCATCATCACCGTGAGCATCATCATCAGCATCACCACCATCATCATCGTCATCATCATCATCGTACACCACCACGACCACCGTCATCCTCATTATCACCAGCATCAAAATCACCATCACAATCATCATATTCGTCGTCATCATCATCCTCAACACCATCATCATCAGCATCATGATCATCCTCATCATCCTCATCATCATCATTATCATCATCACCCTCATCGTCCTCATCACCACCACCCTCATCATCTCCATCATCATCACCATTTTCATCATCGTCATGATCATGATAATCATCATAATCTTCATCGCCGTAATCATCAGCATCATCATCATCAGCATCATCATCATCATCAGAACCCTCTTCATCATCATCATCATCAACAGCATCCTTAGCATCATCGTCATCATCATCCACATCATCCTCATCATCAGCAGCATCATCATCACCACCCGGATCTCAAATGTCATCACCATCATCATCACCATCACCATCATCATCATAATCATCAGCATCATCATCACGATCACAATTTCAAGCGTCATCATCATCACCATCACCATCATCATCATCATCATCGTCATCATCATCCTCATGATCATCATCATCATCATCATCATCATCATCATCATCACCGTCACCATCATCATCACCACCACCATAATCATCGTCATCATGACCGTACACCACCACGACCACCATCATTATCATCATTATCACCATCCTCATGATTACCAGCATCCCCATAATCATCACCATCATCGTCGTCGTCATCATCCTCATTCTCATCCTCATCATCATCCTCATCATCCTAATCGCCCTCAACAGCCTCATGATCATCACCAGCCTCACCGTCTCCATCATCATGATTACAATCATCCTCGTCATCAGAATCAGCATGATCTTCATCATCGCAATCGTCTTTTCATCATCATCATCATCATCATCACCACAACCATCATCATCATCCTCATCATCATCACCATTATCATCATCACGGTCACCATCATCATCATCATCATCAGCATCAGCATCAGCATCAGCATCATCGCCACCAGCACAATCTCGATCTTCGTCACCATCATCACCATCACCATCCACATCATCCTCATCACCATCATCATCATCGTCATAATCACCATCCCCCTTACCATCATCATCATCACCGTCACCATTATCATCATCACCAGCACCATCATGATCGTCATCGTCATCGTACACCACCACGACCACCATCATCATCATCATCATCATCCTCATCATCACCAGCATCACAATCACCATCATCATCACCATCGTAGTTATCTTCATACTCCTCATCCGCATCATCTTCCTCATCGTCCTCACCACCATCATCCTCATAAACATCATCATCATCACTACCCTCACATCTCCATCAGCATCATCACCATCGTTATCATCCTAATCACCATAATCTCCAACATCGTAATTCTCATCAGCATCATCATCACCATCATCATCAGCATCCTCAGCATCAGCATCAGCACCATCATCATCATCATCATCAGCATCAACATCATCATCAGCATCATCATCACCATCATCATCATCATCTTCATCGGCATCAGCATCATCATCACATCCCCATCGTCATCATCATCATCACCACCACCATCACCATCATCATCAGCACCATCATCACCACCATTCTCATGATCATCATCATCACCGTCACCATCATCATCACCACTACCATCATCATCGTCACCATCATCGTACACCACCACGACCACCATCATCCTCATCCGCATAATCACCAGCATCACCATCATCACCATCGTCATCACCCTCATCATCATCATCCTCGTCGTCATCAACATCTTCATCCTCATCCTCATCCTCATCATCCCCATCGCCCTGATCATCATCATCCTTACCATCAGCATCATCACCACCACCCTCACCATCTCCATCATCACCATTATCATCATCATCGTCATCATCACCATAACCAGCAAAAACTTCATCATCGCAATCATGAGCATAATCAGCATCACAACCATCATCAACATCTCCATCATCATCATCATCGTCATCATCATCCTCATGACCATCATCATCATCTTCATCACCGTCATCCTCATCACCACCATCATCATCATCGTCAGCATCACCGTACACCACCACGGCCACCATCATCATCATCATCATCATCCTCCTCATCATCACCAGCATCACCATCATCATCACCATCATCATCATGGTCGTCATCATCATCATCATCCTCATCCTCATCCTCATCATCATTATGATCATCATCCTCACTTTCCTTATCGTCCTCGCCATCATTATCCCCATCATCATCATCATCACCCTCACCACAACCATTATCACCACTATCGGCATCATCGTCATCATCATAGTCATCATAATCTTCATCATCATCATCAGCATCATCATCCCCATCAGCATCGTAACCATCATCATCATCATCATCATCTGACTCATCAGCATCAGCATCGTCATCATATTCATAGTCATCATCGGCATCATCATCATCAGCACCATCATCACTATCACAATCCCAATCGTCATCATCATCATCATCACCATTACCATCATCACCATTACCATCATCAACATCATCAACATGATCATCATCATCATCATCACCGTCACCATCACCATCATCACAACCACCACCACCATTGTCATCATCGTACACCACCACGGCCACCATAATCATCATCATCATCATAATCATCACAAGTATCACCATCATGACCATGATCATCACAATCACCATCAACGTCGTCGTCATCATCGTCATCCTCATGCTCATCCCCGTCATCATCATCTTCATCATCACCATCATCCTCATCACCCTCGTCATCATCATCCTCAACATTATCAGACTCATAATCATCACCACCCTCACCATCTCCATCATCATCATCATCACCATCCTCATCATAATCATTATAATCTTCATCATCGTCACCATCAGCATCATCATATCATCATCATCCTCATCATCCTCACTTTTCAGCATCCTCATCATCCTCCTCCTCATCATCAGCATCAGCATCAGCATCATCATCACAACCATCATCATCATCATCCTCATCATCAGCATAAGCATCATCATCGTCATCATCAGCATCATCATCGGCATCATCATCATCATCATCATCATCACCATCACAATATTAATCACCATCACCATCATCATAATCATCACCATGACCATCATCATCAGCATAATCATCGTCATCATCATCGTCATCATCAGCCTCATTATCATCATCATCATCACAGTCGCCATCATCCTCATCACCACCACCATCATCATCGTCATCATCATCTTACACCACCACGACCACCATCATCATCATCATCCTCATCATCACCAGCATCATCCTCATCCTCATCCTCATCCTCATCCTCATCCTGACTATCCTCATCGTCGTCCTCATCATCATCATCATCATCCTCATCATCATCATCATCACCACCCTCACCATCTCCATCATCATCAACATAATTGTCATCATATCATCATCATCATCATCATCATCATCATCATCATCATAATTTTCGTCATCGGAAAAATCACCATCATCATCATCAGCATCCTCATCATCATCCTCATCATCATCATTGTTATCATCATCATAGCCATCGTCATCATCATCATAATCATCATACTCATCATAATCATCATCATCCTCATCATCATCACAACCATCGTCATCATCATCGTCATCATCATCACAACCATCATCATCACCATCATCGGCATCGTCATCATCACAACCATCATCATCCTCCTCATGATCACAACCATCATCATCCTCCTCTTCCTCCTCCTCCTCATGATCACAACCATCATCATCATCATCATCATCATCATCATCGTCATCAGCATCAGCATCAGCGTCACCATCATCCCCGAGATCCTGGGCGGAGCGCGCTCCGGGAGGAGGGGCCGGGGTGGAACGACTTCGTGGGGGACGAGGCCGAGGCCTCCAGAGGAGTCGCGGGGAGGAGCCACGGCGGGCGCCCCCGCGTCCAGGCCCCGGGGCCCTGCGCGGGGCAACTCCTCGGCAGGACGAAAATCGGAGGATACGACGTTCGGAAGAGGACAGCGGGTTCGCCTCCCTCGTCCTCCTCCCTCCTCCTCCTCCTCCCTTCTCCCTCCTCCTCCTCCCTCCCTCCTCCTCCCTCCTCCTCCTCCTCCTCCTCCCTCCTCCTCCTCCTCCTCCTCCTTCAGAGAACTTTCGAAGAGCACAGAAGGGGGGCTCTCCGAGAGCCGGCGGGTGCGGTATGCAGCGGGCGCCGCGGCTGTGCCGGAGCGCTCAGGGACGCTCAGGGAGCGATTTGCCTGAGGTCGCACATATGCTCCTACAGGCGGGTGGTGGACGAACAAGAAGAGCAGCCGAAAAAGCTCAGAAGTATACAAAAGCACTGGACAAACGGTGCCCAGACTACCTCTTCAAGCTTGGAATGCTCCTCCTGTAGAGGGACATGCCCGACTCACGATTTGCCCTCCCTCGTCCCAAGCCTGCCTCACGGGTGTCTCTTGGGGAGGAACGGCCCGCGAAGCCACGCCGCCCCCCGGGGGGAATGCAGGGCCCCGTCCACGGGGACGCTGATGGACCAGGACGGTTGTGCGCACCCAAGAGAGCTGTAGCCGCGGCTCAAGACATACCCCATCCGCATGCTGCTCCCATCGTACTGAAGGACCACATCCCAAACATGATTTCGAGCACTCCGAGAAGTATCATAACAATGTCTGCCCGACGCGCTGGCGAAGTGCCGAACAAGTATCGCCTCCCAGACCCCGACACGTAAAAACCCTGCAGTTTCGGTACTTCCCTGGTGCTCGAAATTCCTTCTGGCGATCAAGGTTAAAATAGGTTGGAACTTCATCATAACCCCATCCTTCGATCTCTCCAGACGGGCTTGGCGAAGCAAGTACTGGCCTGAAATGTCCTGTCCTCTGCGGCCCTGATGGATGATGGGGCCAAGAGCTCCAGGAGCCCGCGTCGTGAAACAACATCATGGCGCCGGAGAGGGTTTGAGGGGAGGGGTGGGAGGTAGCGTAAGGGAGACAGGGGCGGCCAGGGTCGTGGGGAGGGGCAGGGGGAGGGGCGATGGAGCGGGGGAAGGGGGGTCTGGGCAGGGCGACAGGGCGATGGGGGCACGGCGCAGGGAGAGGCGGAGGGGGAAGGGGCAAGAGAGTGGCGGAGGGCAGGGGGTGGGACGGAGGTGGAGGACGAGGGGAGGGGGCAAGCTGGGTGCGGCCGCGCCGTATGCGAGAAACATTAGGACACCCTCCCCGAACCGACCCGATCTTGTACCTCGGGCAGACCGCAGGGGGAATGATGGCAGGGGGTGGGGCAGTGATGCAGGGAAGTGCGAGGGGCAGAGGGTGGGGTGGGGGAGAGGAGAGGCGGAGCCGCAGGTATGTACAGGGGGAGGGCGAGAGGGCGAGGGCAAGCGAGGGACAACGGGGCCGTAGGGAGGGCGAGGGGGAAGGGGCAGAGCTCCTCCTCCTCCTCCTCCTCCTCCTCCTCCTCCTCACCCTCCTCCTCGTCCTCCTGCTTCTCCTCCTACTTCCTCCTCCTCCTCCAAAGAACAATCCAGTCGCCTCGGGCGCCGGGAGGAGCATCTCAACCTTGGCCACGCAGAGGCTCGCGCCGAGCAGGACCATGCTCATCCACTGCAGCACGCTGAAGCGCCTGCCCAGCAGCAGCACCATCCCCACCGCCGCGAAGATCACCTTGCTGTTGTTGAACAGCGCGAAGACGTGGGGGTGCAGGATCACCGTGGCAGGGATCTTCAGGTTGTTCTCCACCGCGTAGAGGAAGCCCGGGATGGCATAGTACGCCCACCCTCCGAGAGTCGTCGTCCTTCGAGTCTCCCCCGCCTCCTTCCGGACGGCATCGCCCTGCCATGACTCCACCGCCAGGCAGCAGATGATCTTGCTGCCTTCAATGAAGATCATCGCAGACGCAGTGTTGTACGCCAAGCCCTTACCGGTGCCCTTGGCAGACTCCCCGCTGGCCTTCATCAGGATCACTTGGACAGTGCCTATGAAGATGTAGTAGCCAAAAAGTGCCCATCTGAAGGGATCCATGTACTTCAAAACGACCTTTCTCACACGTCTGATGCGCCGAAGCAGCTGACGGCACATGCTTGAGCTGAGAGCTGAGCTAGTTATGATGCGCTCAAACCAATAAATGGCCGACACTCCCTACATTATTTTCTCTCACGAAACACGGCGCTCACCTATCCTCGGTAACGCACGCATCACGGCAACTACATACAGATCGAGCACTGTGGAAATAACGGCCTGCGACGGGAACCCCCGCGCTGACGCTCGGCATGAGACAAGGAAACACTAGAAACGCCACGCGGTCGAACACGTGGCCGAGCACGTGGCGGCATCAGGAGAGGAAGTAGGAGGAGGAGGAGGAGGAGGAGGAGGAGGAGGACGAGGAGGAGGACGAGGAGAAGGGCGACGACGACGACGACGACCTGCCACCCGCTACACTGTACAGCGCGCATCGCCATCGCGGAGCATCTATGGCGCCCGTTCCTCTGCGCCGGACCCGAACACCTGCACTGCGCCCCCACGCAGCAGGAGCTGCTCGTCACAACGACAAGTGTGGGGGCCGACTGCGACACATACTGCGAGGAGGACCGCTGGGGGGCCGCCTTGCCCTGCCCCACCCTCCCAGGATCGGTCAGCATCGCACGATAAATCGGCTCAGATCGGATCGGAACGGGTGCCAAAGCGGGCCGCATCGGCACGGAGTTGGAATCGAGTCGAATCGGCCGCGCCAGGATGCACAACAACCCAATTCAAGCATCGGGCCGCACTGGATCGTCGGAGTACCTCACTCGAACCGGATCGGGCCAGGCGAGACGGGCTGCGACGCAGCCGAACCGACCGAACCGTGCACATCCTCGCAGACATCCGACGACGCGCTGTTGCTCGATGTGTGGGCCCAGTGGCCCCAAACCCCTTCCTCGGGGGCACACCTTCTGGCCTGGGCCAATGTCTGATGGCCCTGGGGCCCGAAAGCGGCCCTCGGAGGCAGAATTTTTGGGGAGGCAGACCGATACCGCTACTCCCTGGACCTCTCCCGGGGTGCGTTCTGACCAGAATTCCGAGGCGAATCCAACGGTGGCGACGAGGGCCCCCGAGGAGGCCCAACAAGGGGAAAACGGGCGAAGGTTAGAGGTATGGGTAGTAGATCGAGTCCTCCTTTGCATCCGAGTCCTGACCGAACTGATCTTGATCTTAGAGAGAGCGTGATCCACCGCCGCTTTACTGTGGAAAATTGCCAACCCTCTCTCCCCCTCCCTCCGGAACCCGGGCCCCCCGAACCCCCCCCCCCCCCCCCCTCCGGATCCGGAAAACCGGGGGGGGGTCACTACCGGTTGGAATTTCCCCCCCCCCTCGAAAACCGGAGGGGGATCACTACCGGTTCGACCCCCCCCCCCCACGCACCGCCAGCAAACGACTCCCGGTCCCTACCACCGCTCGCATCACATCCCCCACTGTTGTTCCCAGCACCACTGTCCTCACCACCACTGTCCCCACTGGTTCCACCACCGTCCCTATTGTCCCCACCAATGCCCCCACCACTGTCGCACTGTCCCCACTGTTCCCACAACTGTTCCCACCACGGTTCCACTCTCCCCACTGTCTCCACGGACCCAACCACTGCCTATCCCCACTGTCCCCACTGTCCCACTGACTCCTCCGCTGTCCCACTGAGCTGTCCCACTGTTTCCACCACTGTCCCCACTGTCCCCACCACTGTCCCCACTGTACCTCTGTCCCATTGTCCCACCGCCGTCCTCGCCACCGCCTTTACCAGTGTCTCCACCACCATTGTACCCTCCACTGTCCCAGTGTTTCCACCTCATTCCCACTGTCCCCACACCACTGTCCCCACCACCACCGTTCCCACCACTGTCCACTGTCCCCCCTGTTCCCACCATTGTCCCCACCACTGTCCCCACCACTACCGTCCCACCACTGTCCCACTGTCCCCCCGCCGTCCCCACCACTGTCCCGCTGTCCCCTCACCACTGTCCCCACCAACACCGTCCCCACCACTGTCCGCACCCCCACTCGGTTTTCGAGGGGGGGGGGGGTTCGAACCGGTAGTGACCCCCCCCCCTTTTCATGATGAGCTGGGGGGGGGGGGAGGGGTTCGAACCGGTAGTGACCCCCCCCGGTTTTTGGAGGGGGGGGGGGGGAGGGGTTCGAAAAGGTAGTGACCCCCCCCAGTTTTCCGCCAGCAGCGGTAGAACACGCTCTTTCTGATCTTAAGCTCGAGCTGCCTAAGCACATGGTGGCAGCCCCAATGCTAATTAACAGGGGGACATGCCAGCGGGACGCGCCGCGGAACGTCCCAAGGGACGCGCCAGGCGACGTGCTAGGGGACGTGCCATGGGGACGCACCGCAGTACGTGCTAAGGGGACGCGCTACGGAACGTGCCAATGGATTTGCCACTGAACGCGCCAGGGCTCCTGGCGCGTCCCATGGCCCAGGGGACGCGCCGCGCGACGTGCCAGGGGGACTCGCCACGAGACGCGCCACGGAACGTGCCGTGGAACGTGCCAGGGGACGTCCCTGACCCAGGGCCAGGATCCATCGTAAACCAAGCTACGTCCGCGCTCCCAGGGCCACGATTCATCGTAAATTGCATTGCGGCTGCGCTCCCAGGGCAACGATCCCCCGTGAATCACGTGGCGTCCGCTCTCCCTGGGCCACGATCCCTCGTAGTAAACTATGCTGCGTCCGCGCTCCCAGGGCCACGATCCACCGTAAATTAGGTTGCGTCCGCGCTCCCAAAGCCACGATCCCTTGTAAATTATTCTGCGTCCGCGCTCCCAGGGCCACGGTTCCTCCTAAACTAGGCTGCGTCCACGCTCCCAGGGCTGAGCTCCCTCGTGAATTGCGCTGCGTCCGCGCTCCCAGGGCAACGTTCCTTAGAAAGTTACGCTGTGTTCGGGTTCCCAGAACCACCTTGGCATCCTGGGGCGCCCAGGCCGCTCGCGTTCTGCAAAACAAGCGTCTCGCTAGAGATATCCTCGAAGCGTCTCGCTCGAGACATCCTCGAGACCTGGGCACGTGAAAACAAGCATTTCACCTGACACATCCTCTGAATTCTGGTCCCCAGGAGAGGCAAGATCTTTAGCACAAAACAAAAGTTTCGCTCGAGACATCCTCAACACATTATGCAAGCAAGCGTTTCGCCAGTCCATCCTCATAATTCAATTCCGCTGGCCCTACGCGACCTCGTTAGTTATCGCAAAATAATTCCGCAGGCCCTACGCCAACCGATTCCAGGAATACGCAACTTAAACAAAACACCCTGGGCCCGCGCTTCGAGCCACAAGAGAAGGGCAGTCGATGGACACATACGTAAACCACAAAAAGATTCGAGCTGCAGGATACGGCCAATCCACAGGTACATACGTAAACACACCGGTTTCGAGCCACAGGAGAAGGCCAATCCATACGGACAGACATAAAACACGCAGGATTCGAACCATAGGAGAAGGGCAATACATAGGCACATGCGTAAGAAGCGCAAGATTCGACCCCGACAAGGGGCAATCAACAGGCACATACGCAAAAAACATCAGACTCGAACCACAGGAGAAGGCCAATCAATAGGCACACACGTAAACACACACACAGAATTCGAACCACAGAAGAAGAAGGTGTGAGGCCTCGGGGGGCTCGGGGGCGCCTGGAGGCTGCCAAAAATCAACGAGTCGACACCTGACACAAATCAACTTCGGACGTTCCGTCCCGGGGCCAGGGGGGGCTCGGGAGGCCAAGGGGGGAGGGCCGCCCAGAGACCAAAAAGCCAACGAACCGACATTGGATACAAATAAACTGCCTACGTTCCGTCCCGTGGCACGGGGAGGCCTGGGGAGGCACACAAGATCCGAGCCACAGGCGAGGGACAATCTCTAGGCACATACGTACAACTCCATGCTTTCGAGCCACGGGAGAGGGGCAATCCAGAGGCACATGTATAAAACACATGGGATTCGAGCAACATGAGAAGGGCAAGCCATGGGCACATACGTAAGACACGTGGGATTCGAGCTCCAGGAGCGGGGCAAGCTAAATGCACATACGTAAAACACAAAAGGTTCAAGCCACAGGAGAGGGCCAATGGAAGGCAAATATGTGAAACGCACCGAATTCGAGCCCCAGAAATGGAGCAACCTGTAGGAGCAGATGTAAACACACATCGGGCTCGAGCTGCAGGACAGGTCCAAAATAGAGGAAGACATTTGAACCATATCATATTCTAAACGCAGGAGAGCAGCAGACCATAGGCACAGAGTTAAGGAAATAATATTCGAGCCACAGGAGAGGGGCAATCTTAGGAGGATTCGTGAAACACACGATTTTCGAAACCCCAGGAAAGGGGCAAACTATAGGAACATGCGTAAAATACAATACTCAAGCCATAGGATAGGGGCAAGCTATAGGAACATCTCAAAAAACACACGGTATTCGAGACCCAGGGACATGTAAGACACATCGGGTTCGAGCCACAAAAGACGGCCAATACATAAGCACATATCTAAAACACATGGTGAACCGTAGGAAAGGGGCAACATATAAGAACATGCGTAAACACACATAGGAACCGAGCCCCAGGAGAGGGTTCCTTTAGGAACATACGGAAAACACGTAGGTCTCGATCCCCAGGAAAGGGGCAATATGTAGGAACGTATGTGAAACACACGCGAGTCGAGCCACAGGACCGTGACAATCTATAAGACCGTACCTAAACACACATCGAGTTCAAGCCCCAGGAAAAATGCATTTCAGCTGAAATCGAACAAACAAACACCATAGTGAGTCGCATTCATGAGCCAACAATCAAATCAGAACATCATCGTGAATCCCATTTCTGGATCTGCGAGGGCTGAAATCGAGCTAGAACGCCATAGTGCGTCGCATTTCCGAGCCAGAACACCATTGTGAGTCGATTCCGGACCATTCGGGACCGCCGACGAGTCTGGGAGACACCCCCCCTGGCCCCCCCTGCGGAGATTCTGGTGCCAGGAAATATTTGAACAACATGAGAACCCTGTGGCAAAACGCTAAGAGGAAACAACTGCAAGGTGATTGCGGGCGAACGCACACACACATACACACACGCTCAATACACAATGTTGGCAACCCCGCTATCACTTTGCATGTATTTTTGACAGGAATGGTGGGGGGAGGGGGCGACATATTGGCCAATGTGGCGCACCTGGTGCGTGTGGCGCACCTGGAGCGTCCAGCGCACCTCGCAAGCGTCGCGCACCTGGCTGGCGTCTGCATTGTGGTTCTCGATGGTTGTTGATAGCGGCCCCTGCCTATGCTGACACTCGGGTGCTACTTATCAGGGTAGGCGAGAGTAAACGAGACAGCGTACGGCGTTCCCGCTGGGAGCTTGACCCCTCCTCCTCCCCCCTCCCCAGGACCATCATAGTTGTTCGTCGCCCAGCCGTTTCGCTTCCGATGGGCATCCAATGCCTCAGTATAGCTTCAGGACTGCCTTTTTTTGATCCCCCAGAGGCCCAGGCGGGTCCTACCTCAGGCCCCCCACGCCGAGAACTCACATGCCCACGAGGTCCCCGATGGGGACCGGCACGGCCTTGCCCTCGGCGAGCTTGACCATCGCGAAGCTTGAGCCCATGGTCTTCACCACGCCCGCGCGCCCGCGCGCCCCGGCCCCCGCCGCCGAGCGCCGCGAGAGAGGCCCGAGGCACCCCCAAGGGGGCTCCAGGAGCCCTCCAAGAGGTGCCCGTGAGCGTCCCAAGAGGCCAGCTGTCGATCTCCGAGGGGGGGGCGCCAAGCAGAGCCGTCTCCCTTGCTGGTCGGTGGGGTGGCCTCCAAACTCGCCCCAAGACCCTCCCAAGTGGGCCCCAAAAGGCTCCCAAGGGGGCCCCAAAGGGGCAGTCAAGGCATCCACAATGGCTCGAAGAAGTCCCCAAGAAGCTCCTAAAAGGCCTCCAATAGGATCGTGGAGCGAGAGATCGCCGGCAGCTGTCCAGTTGACTCGTCGTTATCGTCGCCGACGTCGTCGTCGTCGCCGTTGTTGTCGTCGTCCTCGTGTCGATCTTCACCCCTCTTCCTCTTCCTCTTCCTCCTCCTCCCAAATTCTCGTTCTCCTTTTCCTCCTCCTCCCTCCCTCCCGTCCTCTTTTTACCCTCCCCCTCCTCCTCCAGTTCCTCCTCCTTCCTTCTGCTCGATCCCAAAATTGCGACCCCCCCGCCCCAAGAGGGACCCGAGAAGACTTCAACAGGGCCCCAAGGAGACCCCGAGATGGCCAAGAACGCTTCACTAGGCCCCCCGAGGGCCCCAATTTCACCATTGGCGGCATCCCTGCTTAGCTATATGCTCACACGCGCACCTTCGCCAAGCAGCTTTCGCGGGCATCGTTTCTGAAAGGGCTGGTGGGGATACAGGAAGCGTCAACATTGTTTCAGCATGTCCATCGGGTCCACGGGTGGGCTGTACGTCATGTTCAGCATGGAGCTACGTCGTATTGACACGTCATTTGGTCATACACTCAGGTCGGGCATGTCCTCCTACATGCGGACTGTGGACGAAAAATTAGAAATAGCCCAAAAGACAACGCAAGCAAAGCATAGAACAAGCGTTACCATACTATTTCTTAACACTATGGTTAACTATTCCTCCTGTAGAGGGACACGCCAGATTTAAGCATACACCTCAGAACCTCTTACGGCTACACGCATACAGTGCTGCTCCTTTCCATAATGAACTTGTCGCATGGATAGCAGCCCCACGGGGCGCTCGTCTTGAAAGGGGTACTGCCAGTAGTGACAAAGATAAGATTTAGGACTCGGGGCGGATATGTGAAGTGCAGCATCTTTGATGCGTCCAGCGGTAGCTGTGGTCCTCCTCGTTCAAGCATCTCTCTTCTTGTCCTCCTCCTCTTCCTTTTCCTCCTCCTCCTCCTCCTCCTCCTCCTCCCTACTCCATTATGTTCCTCCTCGTCCTCCTCCTCTTCCTCCTCCTCCTCCTCGTCTTCCTCCTCTTCCTCCTCCCTCCACCTCTTCCTCCTCCACCTCCTCCTCCTCCTTCTCCTGCTCCCCTCCTCCCCCCGCGCTCGGGAATGGGGGAGGGAGGAGAGAAGAAAAAGGGGGAGAGGGAGAAGGGGGACGAAGGCAGGGAGAGGGACTGAAGAGGACAAGTACGAGGGAAGGAAGGGGAGGAGGATTTGGGACGGCGTTGGTGGAGGAGGACGGAACCAACGATGAACAGATGGAGAGAAGGGAAGAAAGAGGGGGGGCGCCAGCTTTTTACCGCGGGAAAATCCCAGCAGACCTTGCACCGCAATGGTCTCTACGGCCACGGCTTGCAACACGCTCGGGCGATATCCTTCCACAGAACCCCGTCATCGCGACTGTGCTCCCAACGTGGATCCCAGATGTTTGCTCCCTTTCCCCAGGACCCGTGTTTCATAGCGAATCGTTTTCTACAGTCCTGGGGCCTCGTAAGGGCTCCCTGGGGCCGAAACCGGCCACAAACCGCCCGTCGTGAATAAGGGTCGGGAATGCTCCCCGCTCGCTGTTCCAGTCGCCGTTCTCCCCCTCTGGGGACCCTCACAAGGACGAAACCAAAAAACATGGCACCCTTGCGGCGTGAGGACATAAACAGCTTTACGCTGTTTCACGGTTCACAGATGGAGGGCCACGATGGAGGGCCACGGTGGGCCGCCGATTTCGGGGGCCCGGTATCCTTCACTCTGCATATACAGCTCTCTCTCTCTCTCTCTATATCGGAGGTGAGGGGGTGAGATCGAAGTGGAACGGAGAGCGCCCCTACCGGGAAATCGATTTCGATTTCGTGTTCGTGCGTGCCGTGCGCGCGGGCGAGGCGAAGCTGCGTGGGCGGGCGAGAGGAAAGTCTCCTGTGGCTGAGGCGCGGCCGGACCAAATGTGTCTCTTCCGGGCGGCCGGTGGCGTGCGGTGTCCCGCTGGTGTCCCGCTGGTGTCCCGTCGGTGTCCCTGTGGCTGAGGCGCGGCCAGACCAAATGTGTCTCTTCCGGGCGGCCGGTGGCGCGCGGTGTCCCGCCGGTGTCCCGCCGGTGTCCCGCGGTGTCCCGCGTGTCCCGCGGTGCCCCGCGGTGTCCCGTCGCTGTCCCGCGGTGTC
>CAUYUJ010020358.1:0-47131 GCA_963575745.1 Prorocentrum cordatum
CCGATGTCCAATCCATTCCTCTTGCAATCTAATTAGCGCTGGGCAGATCCCACATCCAGCTGGTTCAAGTTATATGAGCATTTGAATGTAAGAATAATCTAACTGAAGCTGAGCAGGTCCCAGATCCAGCTGATTCGGATTGGATCCCTTTTTGGATGTAATTCGAGCCTCAATGGAATTGAGCACATCCCAGGTCCAGCTGAGTCTACTTGGTGTTTGAATTGTAACCGAATGTCAGAGATAATCGAAAGTGGGCACATACCAGGTCAAGCTGAGTCCAAGTGGGGTTTCGATGTTGATGTACTTAAAACAGATTTGGAAGTGGGCACATTCCAGGTCCAGCTGGATAACATGTTGTTGTTTCAGCGCCATCCAATTCAGAATGTACTTGAAAGTGAACATGACATTGATCCAGCTGGATCCAAATAGAGCCTTCTTGAAATCCCAGTGTACGTCAATCAGAACTGACCTGATCCCAGATCCAGCTGATGTCAACTTGGTTCCTACTGGCAATTCTATTTGGGGATGGAGCAGATTTCAGATACAGTTGTTTCCGAATGTATTCATATAGGGGCCAGGTTCCATTTTATCTAAAGGCTGCCGCCTCTGCCGCCGACCCCAACTATTGTTTATGGGGAATACTGGTCGGAGGTGTATTCTCAGTTGCAGACCTCCTCAGCCCGTTTTCTCTTCGGCGGCGGGGAGGAGGAGCAGGTCTCGCGAATCGATGGGCGGGCGCCCCGGGGCCGCGCCGGGGGAGGACAGGAGGAGGAGGACGGAGGGGGGAGGAGGAAGGAGGGAGGAAGGAGGGAGGAAGGAGGAGGAGGAAGTAGGAGGAGGAGGGAGGAGGTGGGAGGAACGAGAAGGGAGGGGGGAGGTGGCCGGAGGGGAACCGCTGGCGACGGCGACGACGACGTCGGGCTCAGGGCGCGGCGCCGTCCCGCGGCCCCCGCGCGCGCGCGGTGGGCAGTGGCCTCGCCGAGGAGCGCGGCCGCCGCCGCCGCCGTCGTCGTCGTCGTCGTCGTGGTCGCCGTCATCCGCGCAGCAGGACGACGAGGACGACGACGACGACGACGACGACGACGACGACGACGGCCGCGGTGGCGAGACGACGAACGACGGCGACGACGCCTACGGCGACGACCCGACGACGACGACGACGACGGTCCCGGGTTGCGGCGGCGGCTGCGGACGGCGGCGGGGGCGGCCCAGGGGCCGCCGGCGGCGGCGCCCGAGCGGCGGCCTGGCGCTGTTTCTTCGGCGGCCCCCAAACTGAGAACTCTCTTTGCATGGGAGCGGCATGGGAGGGGCATGGAGAGGGGTGTTGGTCGAGTTTGGGCGAGAAATCGCGGGGTGGGGGGGCCCAAAAACAGAGGGTCCAAGGGGTGGGGATGCCGGGGCATGGGAGGGCCATGGGAGGGGCATGGAGGGGGGTGCTGGTCGAGTTTGGGCGAGAAATCGCGGGGTGGGGGGCCCCAAAAACAAAGGGTCCAAGGGGTGGGGATGCCGGGGCATGGGAGGGGCATGGGAGGGGCATGGAGGGGGGTGCTTGTGGAGTTTGGGCGAGAAATCGCGGGGTGGGGGGTTCCAAAAACAGAGGGTCCAAGGGGTGGGGATGCCAGGGCATGGGAGGGGCATGGGAGGGGCATGGAGGGGGGTGTTGGTCGAGCTTGGGCGAGAAATCGCGGGGCGGAGGCTGGCTGTCACAGGGGGGGTCGGGGAGGGCCCCGGCGAGGATGGCTAGGGACTGTGTGATGTGCGGGGACAACCTCGGATACAGCTGAGAAGGATTCCTTCCGCACACGCCTCATGGGGTCGGCGGATCCTGGCCGGCCAGGCGATCCGCGAGACGGTGGCGAAGTGGAACCTGGATAACCAGGACGCGACGGGGCATTGCATCGCATTCCGCTTTGGCGGGGACGAGTTCGTCTTCCTCCTCGCGTTCGCGGTGGAGGGCGGCACCGCCGAGTCAGCCGCGAGGGAGTTGTTGGAGGAGGTCCGCAGAAATGTGACCGACCGCGTCAGGGGGCACTTCAAGTTCGCCACGCGGGACAAGGAGAAACTGAAAGACCGTGGCGGCGACCCGATCAAGGCCAAGGGGCCCGCAATCTCCATCGGCGTCTCCAGCGTGCTCCCCCAGACAGCCGGGTCTGACAAGGTTGTGCTCCACCAGATGTACCTCGAGGCGGACGCGGTCCTGGAGGCCGCCAAGCCGGGCTTCAAGGAAGGCGAGGGCGCTTGCGGCGGCGTGAGCCTGAAGTCCGAGAGGTTGAGGGACATCGGCCTTCCCCTCCGGGAGCTCGCCGCGTTGCTCTGCGACCAGAACCCGAGCCGGGCGGCCAGCGCGGCTGCAGACCTCTTCCAGGCCGCAGTGAAGGGCGAGGACGAGAAGCGCGCGATCTGCGAGGTCGACGGCTGCCTGGAGGCGCTGGTGGCCCTGCTGACGGCCGGCTCCGCGGTGGGGAAGGAGAAGGCCGCCGGGGCGCTGCGGAGCCTGGCGGCGGGCAGCGAGGAGCGGAAGAGGCGCGTGGCGGCGCAGCCGGGGTGCCTGGAGGCGCTGGTGGACCTGCTGACGGCCGGCTCCGCGGTGGGGAAGGAGAAGGCCGCCGCGGCGCTGCAGAACCTGGCGGCGGGCAGCGAGGAGCGGAACAGGCGCGTGGCGGCGCAGCCGGGGTGCTTGAAGGCGCTTGTGGACCTGCTGACGGCCGGCTCCGCGGTGGGGAAGGAGAAGGCCGCCGCGGCGCTGCAGAACCTGGCGGCGGGCAGCGAGGAGCTGAAGAGGCGCGTGGCGGCGCAGCCGGGGTGCCTGGAGGCGCTGGTGGCCCTGCTGACGGCCGGCTCCGCGGTGGGGAAGGAGAACGCCGCCGCGGCGCTGCAGAACCTGGCGGAGGGCAGCGAGGAGCGGACGAGCCGCGTGGCGGCGCAGCCGGGGTGTCTGGAGGCGCTGGTGGCCCTGCTGACGGCCGGCTCCGCGGCGGGGAAAGAGAACGCCGCCGGGGCGCTGCAGAACCTGGCGGCGGGCAGCGAGGCGCGGAAGAGGCGCGTGGCGGCGCAGCCGGGGTGCCTGGAGGCGCTGGTGGACCTGCTGACGGCCGGCTCCGCGGTGGGGAAGGAGAAGGCCGCCGCGGCGCTGCAGAACCTGGCGGCGGGCAGCGAGGAGCGGAACAGGCGCGTGGCGGCGCAGCCGGGTTGCCTGGAGACGCTGGTGGACCTGCTGACGGCCGGCTCCGCGGTGGGGAAGGAGAACGCCGCCGCGGCGCTGCAGAACCTGGCGGCGGGCAGCGAGGAGCGGAAGAGGCGCGTGGCGGCGCAGCCGGGGTGCCTGGAGGCGCTGGTGGCCCTGCTGACGGCCGGCTCCGCGGTGGGGAAGGAGAAGGCCGCCGCGGCGCTGCAGAACCTGGCGGCAGGCAGCGAGGAGCTGAAGAGCCGCGTGGCGGCGCAGCCGGGCTGCCTGGAGGCGCTGGAGGCCCTGCGGACGGCCGGTTCCGCGGCGGGGAAGGAGCACGCCGCCGGGTTGCTGCGGGCCCTGGCGGGCCCGCAGTGACGGTGCTCCCAGGGGCGAAGCTGGCCGGGCCGCCCCCCGGCGGGCACGGGGCGGCTCGCTGCCGCCACGCGGCGCGGCAGTTTTGAGAGCGGGCGCGGCCCGGGCCGCAACTGGAGGCGCGGGCCCCGGAGGCCTGGGCGCTTAGGTGGCTCAGGCGCTCCCCGCCCCTTCGCGACCAGTCTCCTTCCTCCTCCTCCTGGTCCTCGTCCTCATCCTCATCCTCCTCCTCCTCGCCTTCCCGGTGGGGGTCCCGAGTGGCCCACGGCGGTTGCGATGTTAGTTCTGCGGATGCAAATGCGGATGCGCGGATGCATCCCAGTTCTGAAAGTTTTGTAACCCAGTTCAGAACCATGCTTTTGTATCCAAGGTTCGTTGGATTGCGCAACCGCAGTTATCTGGTTTAGGCGCGAGCCAAAGTGGCACGGAAGAGAGAGGAGAAGGAGAAGGATGACGAGGAGGATGAGATTGGAAAGGGTGAGTAACATTCCCAGCGGATCCTTGAACAGCTTTCTTGGACTCCCAAATCGTTTTTGACCCATGGGGCCCGCCATCGGATGATGGAAAATTTCGCAATGATACCCAAAACCTTCGCTGGGAAACATGGGAACATATCCCCCCTCGCTACCTCCTCCCCCTCCTCCTCCTTCTCCTCCCTCTCACCGCCCCCGTCGTAATCATCGTCATCGGCATCATCATCATTATCATCGTGATTCTCGAACTCCGTCTTGTCCTTCTCCTCCCGTCTCTTCCCTCTTCCACCTAGGTTTCCTCCTTCTTCATTCCTCATTTCTCCTTCCACCTTCCTCCTGCCTCCTCCCTCCTCCTCCCCCTCCTCCCCATCCGCCTCCATAGAGCGCCAAACTCACCTCAAGTGTGGCGGCGCGAGAACTGAAACTAAGTCTGAATCACCTCTTCAAAAGGTGACCGCAGCAATCAAACCGCTGACAGGCACCAGCCGTGGATCATCCACGCGACGATGGCATGGCACTTCTTCGCTGGAGCAGCTAGGCGTAGGCACATAAGGCCAAACGCTCACGCAAGACAAGGTCTGCCCATCGATTTCGGCGTGGTACCAAACTTCAACCAACCGAACGCGGCCGCGAATCATGCAGTGAGCAATGTCCCCCGCGTGAACAGCGCTACCCTTGCGCCCTTTGGCCACTGATGCGACGAGAATGTGTTCCGCACCAGGGTGCGCTGCCTGCAATGCCTGCTTGAGGGCACCTTTTGGCGGGTGAGCCTGCAAGAGGCCATGCTTACACCAATGCGACTGCATCTGGCGAAGGTGTTCCAAGGTAACTTCCTCAATGAGCCCTCGCTCGAACGACGTGCACGAGTATCTGTCTCTCGTCCAACGCTTCGCTAACTTGTGCCGCCGTTCTTGTGTCAAAAGACCAAGAAGGGTCTGAAACCGCCGCAGTTCCATGTACATGTGAAGAGATAAATGGAGCTTGGGTATCCATCCGACTTATCCATAAGCCCGCATGAACGACGCTAGGTGGACTAGTGCGCGTCGTTTGAGACAATGTGGTTCGACAGTCCCGTCTTTCACTTGGGTGCACAGGTCGAGCACGCTTGCGAGCTTCACGAAACGATCGACCTGATCATCCATGACACCAGGCCGAACATATGTTTTCAAAAAACAGCAATAACCCCGTACATGTGCATGGCTTGGTTCGCGTCGCACTTGAAGTGGCCACCTTGCAGGTCAACTCTGGATGGGCTGAGTGTCCCAACGGGGGAAGCCATTCTCTTAGGCCACGTCCATCGGGCCATGAAGTTGTACAGTTCGGATACAGAGATGCCCTTGACCGACATAAATATCAAAAGGGATTGCAGTTCGGTGTTGAACAAACCAGAAACAAGGTAAATATGAACCCAATCGTGCATCGTGCTCGTGATGCCAACACGAAGGCAGTTGTCGAGAAGAATGTTGTTGGGGTCGTGATTGAAACCGTAATGGTAACACGTCGACTCAAACTTCGCCTTCGTTATGTTTCCTGCAACCCATTCCCCATGCAAGCGCGCTAACTCGTTCAGCACTGTTCGCGCTGAGACATCAGTAGGCTGCTTCATGCGGCTCAGGTCCAACGACGTGCTGGGGACGTAACCAGCGCTTCCCTCGGTTTGCCCAGCGTGGGTGACTACGTTGGTACACGCTGGGCATATCCTGGACCCAGATGCACCTTTTGCACAGCATATCCACTCACCCATCAGGGCGCAGGCGCGTCAGCGAGCAGGCCCGCCCGCCCGCCCGACCCGCCCGTATTTGCGACAACCCCCCCTCCTCCATGCGGACGCTGCCGCTGGAGCGTTCGGTGGAGCTCCCAATGGGGCAACGAAACGTATGAGGGTGCGCCGAAATGCGTGGCAGTCGCGCGTGCGGGCGCTGCCACTGGAGCCTTCGGTAGAGCTTCCTGTAAAGCCAAGAAACGTGTGATGTGGTGTGCCGAAATGGTTGGCAGTCGCGCGTGCGGACGCTGCCACTGGAGCCTTCGGTGGAGCTCCCTATACAGCCACGAAACGTGTGAGGGGTGTGCCGAAGTGTGCGGGACGCATGCGGGCGGCAGCACTGGGGCCTTCGGCGGAGCTCCCTGTGGGGCCACGAAACGTGCAGGCGGCAGCACTGGGGCCTTCGGTGGAGCTCCCTATGGGGCCACGAAACATGTGAGGGGTGCGCCGAAATGGCTGGCAGTCGCGCGGGCGGACGCTGCCACTTGAGCCTTCGGTGGAGCTCCCTATACAGCCACGAAGCGTGTGAGGGGTGCGCCGAAGTGTGCAGGACGCATGCGGGCGGCAACACTGGGGCTTTCGGCGGAGCTCCCTGTGGGGCCACGAAACGTGCGGGCGGCAGCACTGGGGCCTTCGGTGGAGCTCCCTATGGGGCCACGAAACGTGTGAAGGGTGTGCCGAAATGGGTGTGGGGGACGCATGCGGGCGGCAGCACTGGGACCTTCGGTGGAACTCCCTATGGGGCCACGAAACGTGTGAGGAATGTGTCGAAATCGGTGTGGGGGACGCGTGCGGGCGGCAGCACTGGGGCCGTTGGTGGGGACCCCTGTGGGGCCACGAAACGTGTGAGGGGTGGGCCGAAATGTGTGTGGGGGGGGCGCATGCGGGCGGCAGCACTGGGGCCTTCGGTGGGGCTCCCTGTGGGGCCACGAAATGTGTGAGGGGTATGCCGACATGGGTGTGGGGGACGCATGCGGCCGGCAGCACTGGGGCCTTCGGTGGAGCTCACTATGGGGCCACGAAGCGTCTGAGGGGTGTGCCGAAATGTGTGCGGGGGGCGCATGCGGGCGGCAGCGCTGGGACCTTCGGTGGAGCTCCCTGTGGGGCCACGAAACGTGTGAGGGGTGGGCCGGAATGGGTGTGGGTTACGCATGCGGGCGGCAGCACTGGGGCCTTCGGTGGAGCTCCCAGTGGGGCCACGAAACGTGTGAGGGGTGTGCCGAAATGAGCGCGGGGGACGCATGCGGGCGGCAGCACTGGGACCTTCGGTGGAGCCCCTTATGGGGCCACGAAACGTGTGAGGGGTGTGCCGAAATGAGTGTGGGGGACGCATGCGGGCGGCAGCACTGGGGCCTTCGGTGGAGCTCCCAGTGGGGCCACGAAACGTGTGAGGGGTGTGCCGAAATGAGCGTGGGGGACGCATGCGGGCGGCAGCACTGGGACCTTCGGTGGAGCTCCCTGTGGGGCCACAAAACGTGTGAGGGGTGGGCCGAAATGAGTGTGGGTGACGCATGCGGGCGGCAGCACTGGGGCCTTCGGTGGAGCTCACCATGGGACCCCGAAGCGTGTGAGGAGTGATGGTGATGATGACAGCGATGATGGTGATGATGATGGTGATGATGATGATGGTGATGATGGCGATGATAGTGTTGATGATGATCATGCGGATTACGACGATGATGGTGATGACGGTGATGATGACAACGATGATGGTGATGACGATCATGATGGTGGGAGGATGGAGATGGAGGAGGAGGAGGAGGAGGAGAGGAGGAGGAGGAATGACGCGGGGCGCTGCCTCTTCAAAACGAGGACCCAACACCGCAGGATGGTTGGGAAACGCGGTCACACCTGACTTCGTTCTGCCACGCATCTAGGGAAGAGTCCTGAGGTGATTCAGACTTCGTGAGACACGTTGGCCTTCTCTCTGTGCAGAGCGGATGGGGCTTCAATTATCAGTGGAAAATCTTCTTCGATGCTTTCGACTGGGATGCGGACTGCTTGCGGGCCCCAAGGGAACGCGCTGTTGCATTGCGTTGCGTTGCGTTGCGTCTATCGCTTCCCCCTGCGCCCCCACCCCCCCCCTCCCCCACACACCCCCACGCGCGCGCGCACGCGCACGCAGGAATGCTTGCGCCACAGCTCGAGAAATCCTGCCGCGCCAGCAACGACAGTGGCGTAAATTCAACGGTCCACTAGCGGATTGTGTTCGGCCGCTCGGATTTGCGCGCGTTTTAGTAGTGGAGAAAGTTCGGTGGGTTCCAGTCGACAAATAACGAATGAGAAAGACCTCTCCGAATCTCCAGTGGTTGGGTTGCCCGATAAAAAAAACGATGCGTCTCTGTCTTGAGGGATGTTTTTTCTGTGTCGTGGTCGTGGTGCGCGGGGCGCCGCCGTGTCAGATCGGTGCGAATGAGAGAAGTTCTGCCCCGTCGTCGAGGGCAGGAATTCCTTCAGTCGCGGGCGCGGTCATCAATGACGTTTCATTGTCGCATCGGGCAGGCGATTGGTTTCTGCGTTCAAAGCGTTATTCCGTCGCACACGACGCCAGAGTCACAGTTATCTGAGCGCGAACGTTGGAGAGCGTTTGGGCCCTCGGGGGCTCCTCTTGATGCCATATTGGGGCTCTCTTGGGACGTCTCGGTCAGTGCCTGCGCCCGCGCGCGTCCACCGCGCCACCGTCGGCGCCCCCCTCGCACGTTTCGCGGACTAACAAGGCGCTCCACGCAAGGCCACGCGAGTCCACACCACAGGATTTCAGGCTACTTCAGAACGCGCGTCCGCGGTAGAGGGTTTCAGGCAATTTGGGGACGCGAGCCCACAATAGGAAATTCAAGGCCCCCTGGGGACGCGAGCCCACATTAGAGCTCTATCCCTGCAAGGCCCCGCGAGCCCACATTAGAGGGTTTCATGCCACTGGCGAATGCGAATCCACATTAGAGGATGTGAAACCACATGGGAACGCGCGTTCGCATTACAAGGGGTAAGGCCACGTGCGAAAGCGAGTCCGCATGAGAGGATGTGTCATTGCAAGGCTCCGCGAGTTCACACACGAGGACGTAAGGCCACTTGGGGACGCGACTCCACGCTAGAAGAGTTAAAGCCATTTGGGGCAGCGGGTTACGCACGCCGAATTCGGCACACCCCTCACACGTTGCGTGGCACCATAGGGAGCTCGTCCGAAGGCTCCAGTGCTGCCGCCCGCATGCGTCACGCACACCCAATTCGGCGTACCCCTCACACGTTTTGTGGCCCCACAGGGAGTTCCACCGACGGGCCGAGTGCTGCCGCCCGCATGCGTCCACCTCACCCAAACCCCTCACACGTTTCGTTGCCCCACATAGGGAGCTCCGCCGAAAAGGATGGTGTCAATTGCGGTATTCACGCCTGCACGTGGTTGGGTCCTTCCTCAGGCTAATGGTGAACTGACGAACTCTGAATCAAATTCGCGAAGATGGTCCCCCCCCATCAGGAGGCACCAGAACGGCGAATTGGTGGACAGCTCGCCAAAGTGTTATACCCTAAAGAGGAGTACACCCCGCTGCCAAAAGAACGCCCATGGAAAACGGTGCCTACATATTGTTCACAGTTCTGGCGCCACCCAGAAGGCGGGCAGCGCCTACAAACCAACCCGCAGAACGTCGCGCTGGAACCCAGTTCGCCGCAATGGCGCCCCCCATGCAGCAGACGCCAGAATCGCAAATCGGAATCAAGTGCGCCAACGTGGTGCCACCAATTGAGGCACACCTAGCCCGACGAAGGGCCCAACAATATGCAGTTGTGAAAGCAACAGGTGCCAACATCCTTTTCCGTGGAGCCCCCTGTGCGTACTGAAATTTGCGCGGGGTGTGCCGACATGGGCGTGGTGAACGCATGCGGGTGGCACCGCGGGGGCTTGGGGTGGAGCTCCATATGGGGCAGCGAGGCGTGCGATGGGTGCGATGACATGGGTGCGGTGGGTGCATGCGGGCGGCAGCGCTAGCGCTGGGGCCTTTGGTGGAGCTCGTGAGCGTGATGGTGTGCTGGCATGGCGTGGTGGACGCATGCAGGCGGAAACGCTGGAGCGTTGGGTGGAATCCCCTGTGGGGCCACGACGCGCGTGGGGGGCGCGCGGAAATGGGCGCGGTGGACGCACGCGGGCGGCAACACTGAGGCCCCGGGTGGAGCCCCATATGGGGCAACGAGGCGTTCGAGGGCGTGCCGAAATTCATGCGGCAGGCGCGCGCGGGCGGCAGCGCAGTTCCCGATGGGGCCGCGACACGTGCGAAGGGCGTGCCGAAATGGATGCGGTGGACGCGCGCGGGCGGCAGCACTCTTGCCTGAGGTCCCTATCGGACCACGGAGCGAGCGATGGGTGTGCCGAAGTGTGCGTGGCGGACCCATGCGTGAGGCAGCACTGGCGCCTTGGGCGGGGCCCCATATGGGGCCGCGAAACGTGTGAAGGGGCA
Organism: Prorocentrum cordatum; assembly: GCA_963575745.1. Lineage (NCBI taxonomy): Eukaryota > Dinophyceae > Prorocentrales > Prorocentraceae > Prorocentrum > Prorocentrum cordatum. The sequence goes on from CAUYUJ010020358.1 coordinate 10,225, forward strand.
TGCCGAAGTAGGCGCGGTTGCACGCGTGGGCGGCAACACTTGGGCCTTGAAGGCCCCATGGGGGCAACGGAACGTGCGAGGGGTGTGTCGAAGTGAGCGTGGTCGGGGCGGCAATGCTGGGGCCTTGTCTGGAGCCGTTTATCTGGCCATGAAACGTGCGAGGGGCGCGCCGAAATCAATGCGGCGGGCGCGCTCGGGCGGCATCACTGGCGCTTTCGGTGAATATCATTATGTGACAACAAAGCGTGCGTGTGGCGTGCCGAAATGGGCGTGGTGGAGGAGGAAGAGGAGGGTGGGGAAGGCGATGGTGATGAGGAGGAGGAGGATGAGGAGGAGGAGGAGGGGGAGTTGAAAGGGGGGGGATAAGGAGGAGGGGAGGAAGTGGAGGAGGATGAGGAGAATCAGGAGGGGGGAGGGGAGGAGGAGGATGAGGAGGAGGAGGAGGATGGGGACGAGGAGGAGGAGGCGAGGAGGAAGAAGAAGAGGGGGACGCGGGGGGGGAAGGAGGAGGGAGGAGGGACGATGGAGGAGGGATGGGGAGGGTGGAGAGGGAAGAGGTGGAGGTGGAGGAGGAACGAGAGGATGGGGATGAAGAAGAGAAAGATGAGGGTGAGCTCGGACGAGGACGATGAGGGGGGCGGGGGGGGAGGGATGAGGGGCATGCGGAGGAAGAGGATGATGAGGAGGAGGAGGAGGAAGGGGAGGAGGAGGAGGAGGAGGTGGCGAAGACATCGGAGGAGGAGGAGGAGAAGGAGGAGTAGGAGGAGGAGGAGGAGGAGGAAGAGGAGGAGGAGGATGAGGAGGAGGAGGGAAAGGGGGAGGAGGAGGCGCGCGACCGCCATCATTTTCGGCGCACCCTTCACACGGCTCGTGGCACCATAGAGCTCGCCACCGAAGAAGATATTCCAAATTGCTGTATTTACGATTGCATGTGGTTGAGTCCTTCGCCAGGATAATGTTTGTGTTTTGGGCGTGGCATCGTTCTTCACATAACGGCATCGGAGGCCGCCGTCGCTTCCACGGCGCTGGAGGCGACCGCTGGGGCGCGCAGAGCGCTGTCGCTACGTCGGCGTTGGCAGGGGGCAGGGCGAGGACGATGGAGGCGGAACACAGATGCCGATGGTCGGCGCTTTTCATTCGAGCGCATGGCGCAAGATCGGTCGGCGGGGATACGCAAAGCGTCAAATATTTCTTTCAGTGATTTCCCGTCCGCAACAATGACAGACACATCTGCGTAAAGCCAAGCATGTGCATCGTTGAATGGGAGCTGCGTGCCAGCATCTCTCAAATGGAAACCATTACTAGCATTGAAGAACAATCCCAGCTGCCCCCTGGGGGCCGTCGGTTTAAAGCAAAGGCGTTTTCTTTTTGTTCCATTTCTTCTCCCCGTCGGGGAGGGTCTGCAGCTCCCGCACCCCCTCTCCCCCCCCCTCCCCCCATTGGACCTGGACGGGGAGGGGGAGGGGGTGGCGGGCGCGCGATCACGTTTCATGTCGCGCCCTGTTGTAGAGTCTTCGCGCGCCCCGCAGACGCGCCAAACTCCATCGCCGAGGCGCGACGCGAAGTGGCGCGACATGTCCCGCGACGGCCCTAAGGAGACCTCAGAGAGCCCATGATGGCCCAGCATAGCCCAGAGCGCCCCAGAGAGCCCAAAGAGCCCAGCCTCAGAGAGCCCAGGGGGGCTCAATGTAGCCGCACCTGTGACCCAATATAACACACTATACATCAACGCGGCGCCGAAGAGGCTCTACGACGCACAAGGCCGCCCCAAGAGCTCCAAGTGCCCAACAGAGCCCCCCAAGGGTGCCCACAAGAAGCCAACGTGACCCAACGCCCAATGGAAATACGTGTGGTTGGCGTACTCGCCGTCGCGGTTCCGACGCCCGTCCGAGGTGTCGGGGCCGCTCAAAGATGGCCAAACGTAGCCCAACAGGGGACAAAGACAGCCCTAAAACGGGGGGGGGGATGGGTGGCAGGGGCGGCCCGAGAGCGTCCCAAGTAGCGACGGGGCTCTAGAGGGGACAGCGCGCATTAGGGATGCCCCCATCTGTGAGCGATGCCATCCAAGGTGGCATCAAGGGACATCTTGGACCCCTCTCGCCCGCGGGGCCAGCCACAACGCGCCAAGAGACTTCCGAGACGCCGCGAGGAGGAGGAGGAAGAGGACGCGGGGATAGGGGGGCGGAGGGGGAGGAGGAAGCGGAATAGGAGGACGAGGTGGAGGAGGAGGAGGAGGAGGAAAGAAAGCGAGCGGCGTAAATTAGCCTGACGAAGGACCCAACCACGTGCAGGTGTGAATACCGCAATTGACACAATCCTTGTCGGTGGAGCTCCCGATGGGGCCACGAATCGCGCGAGGGATTTGAGTGAGGTGGACGCATGCGGGCGGCAGCACTCGGCCCGTCGGTGGAACTCCCTGTGAGGCCACGAAGCTTGTGAGGGGTGTGCCGAATTTGGTGTGCGTGGCGCATGCGGGCGGCAGCACTGGGGCTTCGGTGGAGCTCACTATGGGGACACGAAACGTGTGAGGGGTGTGCCGAATTGGGTGTGCGTGGCGCATGCGGGCGGCAGCCCTGGGGCCTTCTGTAGAGCTCCTTATGGGGCCACGACGCGTGTGACGACTGTGCCAAAAAGCGTGCGCGTGACGCATGGTATCCCTGATGCCAGGGGCAAATTCTGTGACGCTGGAGCCTCTGATGCAAAGGCGTGCAAGGGACAAATTCTGTGACACTGGAATCCCTGACGATTGAGTCCTTGATGCAAAGCTACAGGGACAACTTCTGTGACACTGGAGTCCCTGTGGCACATGGAGTCCCTGATGCGCATGTGTCGTGACCTGGGTGCCACGAAACGTGTGAGGGGTGTGCCGAATTGGGTGTGCGTGACGCATGCGGGCGGCAGCGCTCGGGCCTTCGGTGATGCTCCCTATGGGGCCACGAAACGTGCGATGGGCGTGCCGAAATGAGTGTGGGGGACGCATGCGGGCGGCAACACTGGGGCCTTCAGTGGGGATCCTTATGGGGCCACGAAGCGTGCGAGGTGTGTGCCGAAATTGACGTGGGAGGCGAATGCGGGCGGCAGCACAGGGGCCATCGGTTGGGCTCCCCATGGGGCCACGAAACGTTTGTGGGGTGTGCCGACATGGGTGTGGGGGGCGTATGCGGGCGGCAGCATTGAGGCCGTCGGTGGTGCTCCCTATGGGGCCACGAAACGTGCGAGGTGCGTGCCGAAATGGGTGTGGGGGACGCATGCGAGCGGCAACACTGGGGCCTTCGGTTGGGCTCCCCATGGGTCCACGAAACGTTTGAGGGGTGTGCCGACATGGGTGTGGGCGACGCATGCGAGCGGCAGCACTGAACGATGACCATGATGATGATGATGCTGATGATGATGATGATGATGATGAGGATGATGATGATGATGCTGCTGATGATGATGATGATGATGATGCTGATGCTGAGCTGATGATGATGATGCTGATGATGATGATGATGATGATGAGGATGATGATGATGATGCTGCTGATGATGATGATGATGATAGGAGGGGTGGGGAGCGGGAAGGAGGAGGAGGAGGAGGAGGATGAGGGGGAGGAGGAGGAGGAGAGGAGAAGAACGCGGGGCGACGTCTCTTCAAAACGTGGACCCACCACCATAGGATGGTTGGGAACAACTCACTCTTGGATCAGGGGCAATCGGAAGAGCAATCGGAAGAGGAGGAGGGGGCGCGGAGGAGGAGGAGGGGGAGGAGGAGGAGGGGGGGACGTAACAAAAATTAGCCAGACGGAGGACCCAACCGTGTGCAGGTGTGTATACCGCAGTTGACACTATCAATTTCGGTGGCCCCCCCTATGGGGCCAAGAAACGTGTGAAGGGGGATTGGTGCGCGGAACGCATGCGGGCGGCGGCACTGGGGCCTTCGGTGGAACTCCCTATATGGGGCCACGAAACGTGTGAGGGAGAAGACGACATGGGCGTGGGAGACACATGCGGGCAGCAGCACTGGGGCCTTCGGTGGAACTCACCATGGGACCACGAAACGTGCGAGGGGTGTGCCGAAATTTGTGTGTGGGGGGGGGGGGCTCATGCAAGCGGCGACGCTGGGGCCTTCGGTGGAGCTCCCTATAGGGCCACGAAACGTGTGAGGTGTGTACCGACATTGGTGTGGGGTACGCTTGCGGGCGGCAGCAATGGGGCCTTCGGTGGAGCACCCTATGGGGCCACGAAACGTATGATGGGTGTGCCGAAATGAGCGCGGTGGACGCATGCGGGCGGCAGCACTGGTGCCTTCGGCGGAGCTCCCTGTGGGGCCACGAAAAGTGTGAGGGTGTGCTGAAATGGATGTGGGGGACGCATGCGGGCGGCAGCACTGGTGCCTTCGGTGGAGCTCCCCATGGGGCCACGAAACGTTTGAGGGGTGTGCCGAAATTGGCGTGGGGGGGCGCATGCGGGCGGCACCATTGGGGCCTTCGGAACGTGTGAGGGATGTGCCGAAGTGGATATGGGTGACGCATGCGAGCGGCAGCACTGGGGCCTTCGGTTGGGCTCCCCATGGGGCCACGAAACGTATCAGGGGTGTGCCGAAATGGGTGTGGGGGACGCATGCGGGCGGCAGCACTGGGGTCTACGGTGGAGCTCCCTATGGGGCAGGGAAGCGTGTGAGGGGTGTGCCGACATGGGTGTGGGGTACGCATGCGGGCGGCAACACTGGGGCCTTCGGTGGGGCCCCCTGTGGGGCCACGAAACGTGTGAGGGGTGTGCCGAAATGGGTGTAGGTGGGTGGGTGGGTGGGGGGTGGGGCATGCGGGTGGCAACGCTAGGGCCTTGGTTGGAGCTTCACTATGAGGCCACGAAGCGTATGAGGGGTGTGTCGAAATTGGTGTGGGGGGCGCATGCCGGCGGCAGCACTGGGGCCTTCGGTGGAGCTCCCTATGGGACCACGAAACATGTGAGGGACGTGCTGAAATGGGTGCGGGGGGCGCTTGCGGGCGGCAACGCTGGTGCCATCGGTGGAGCTCTCTACGAGGCCACGAAACGTGTGAGGGGTGTGCCGAAATGGGTGTGGGGGGCGCATGCGGGCGGCAACACTGGGGCCTTCGGTGGAGCTCCCTATGGAACCAAGAAACGTGTGTGTGTGTGTGTGTGTGTGTGGGTGTGTGTGTGTGTGCGTGTGAGGGGTGTGCCGAAACGGGTGTGTGGGGGGGGGGGCGACTGCGGGCGGCAACGCTGGGACCTTCGGTGGAGCCCACTGCGGGGGGTCTGCCGAAGCTGATGCCGAAGCTGATGCCGAAGCTGATGGCGATGATGTTGGCGATGGTGAGGACGATGATGGTGACGGCGAACACGATCACGACGACGATGATAATGGCGATGGTGATGATGATGAGGATTATGATGATGATGCCGGCGATCACGATCACGATGACGACGGTGATGGCGATGATGATGAGTTTGATGATGATGATGAGGCTGATGATGATGATGGTGGTGACGCGGAAGGCAGACGCGGAGGGAGGAGCACCGTCTCTTCAAAACGCGGACCCAACACCACACTATGGTTGGGGACTACCTCTTGGATCAGGAGCAATCGGGGGAGGGAGATGAGGAGGAGGAGGAGGAGGAGAAGGGTGTGGATGGGGGAGGAGGAGGAGGAGAAGGAGAACGCGGAGGAGGAAAGCGAGCGGCGTAAAATTAGCCTGGCGAAGGACCCAACCATATGCAGCTGCGAGTACCGCACGGATATGAGACGAAGGAGCGGGCACGCAAACTAGGCCCCTCGTCTCATAGGCACCGCGCCACTGGGGCCTTCGGTGGAGCTCCCTATGGGGCCACGAAACGTATGAGGGGTGTGCCGAAATGGGTGGTGGGGACGCATGCGAACGCAACCACTGGGGCCTTCGGTGGAGCTCCCTATGGGGCCACGAAACGTGTGAGGGGTGGGCCGAAATGAGCGAGGGGCGGCATGCCAACTCTGCCACTGGGGCCTTCGGTGGAGCTCCCTATGGGGCCACGAAACGTGTGAGGGGTGTGCCGAAATGGGTGGTGGGGAGCCACTGGGGCCTTCGGTGGAGCTCCCTATGGGGCCACGAAACGTATGAGGGGTGTGCCGAAATGGGTGGTGGGGACGCATGCGAACGCAACCACTGGGGCCCCTTCGGTGGAGCTCCCTATGGGGCCACGAAACGTGTGAGGGGTGGGCCGAAATGGGCGAGGGGCGGCATGCCAACTCTGCCACTGGGGCCTTCGGTGGAGCTCATTATGGGGCCACGAAACGTGTCAAGGGTGTGTCGACATGGGTGGCGCGGACGCATGCGAACCCTGCCACTGGGGCCGCCGGTGGAACTCCCAATGGGGCCACGAAACGTGTGAGGGGTGTGCAAAAGTGGGTGGGGGCGGCATGCGAACCCTGCCACGGGGGCCTTCGGTAGAGCACCCTATGGGGCCACGAAACGTGTGAGGGGTGTGCCGAAATGGGTGCGGCGGGCGCATGTGAGCGCAGCCGCTGGGGCCTTCGCTGGAGCTCCCCATGGGACCACGAAGCGTGTGATGGGTGTGCCGAAATGGGTGCGGTGGGCGCATGTGAGCGCAGCCACTGGGGCCTTCGCTGGAGCTCCCTATGGGGCCACGAAACGTGTGAGGGGTGTGCAGAAATGGGCGCGGTGGGCGCATGGGAGCGCAGCCACTGGGGCCTTCGGTGGAGCTCCCTATGGGGACCACGAAACGTGTGAGGGGTGTGCCGAAATGGGTGCGGTGGGCGCATGGGAGCGCAGCCACTGGGGCCTTCGCTGGAGCTCCCTATGGGGCCACGAAACGTGTGAGGGGTGTGCCGAAATGGGCGCGGGGGGCGCAGGGGAGCGCAGCCAAATGGGGCCCCTCGTGGAGCTCCCTATGGGGCCACGAAATGTTACGAGGGGGTGCCGTAAATGGGTGCGGTGGGCGCATGGGAGCGCATGCACTGGGGCATCGGTGGAGCTCCTTAGGGGCCACGAAAAGTGTGAGGGGGTGCCGAAAAATGGCGCGGTGGGGCGCATGGGAGCGCAAAAAAGCACTGGGGACCTCGATGGAGCTCCCTTATGGGGCCACGAAACGTATGAGGGTTGATGCGAAATGGGTGCGCGGGCGGCATGGTGAGCGCAGCCACTGGGCCTTCGCTGGGGCCCCTTATGGGCCACCGAAACGGGTGGAGGGGTGTGACCGAAAAGTGGGTGCGGGGCGAATGGGAGGGCATAGAGCACTGGGGCCTTCAGCTGGGCCCTATGAGGCACGAAAAGAGTAGAGGGGTGTGCCTAAATGGGTGCGGTGGGCGCATGGGAGCGCAGCCACTGGGGCCTTCGCTGGAGGCTCCCTATGGGGCCACGAAACGTGTGAGGGGTGTGCCGAAATGGGTGCGGCGGGCGCATGGGAGCGCAGCCACTGGGGCCTTCGGTGGAGCTCCCTATGGGGCCACGAAGCGTGTGAGGGGGGTGCCGAAAGTGGGTGCGGTGGGCGCATGGGAGCGCAGCCACTGGGGCCTTCGCTGGAGCTCCCTATGGGGCCACGAAGCGTGTGAGGGGTGTGCAGAAATGGGTGCGGTGGGCGCATGGGAGCGCAGCCACTGGGGCCTTCGGTGGAGCTCCCCTATGGGGCCACGAAACGTGTGAGGGGTGTGCCGAAATCTGTGCGGTGGGCGCATGGGAGCGCAGCCACTGGGGCCTTCGCTGGAGCTCCCTATGGGGCCACGAAGCGTGTGAGGGGTGTGCAGAAATGAGTGCGGTGGGCGCATGGGAGCGCAGCCACTGGGGCCTTCGGTGGAGCTCCCTATGGGGCCACGAAACGTGTGAGGGGTGTACCGAAATGGGTGCGGTGGGCGCATGGGAGCGCAGCCACTGGGGCCTTCGGTGGAGCTCCCGATGGGGCCACTGGGGCCTCTTGATGATGATGATGATGATGATGATGATGGTGATGGTGATGATGATGATGATGACAGGAGGGAGGGGGCAGCGGGAGGAGGAGGAGTGAACGCGGGGCGCTGTCTCTTCAAAACGAGGACCCAACACCACAGGATGGTTGGGAACACATTGACTCGTGGATCAGGGCCAATCGGGAGAGGGGCAAGGGAAGGGCATACAACCTTATCCTGGCGAAGGACCCAACCAGATGCAGTTGCGAGTGCCGCAATTGTGAGTACCTTCTTCGATGGCGCTGTAGGGGTGTGCGGAAATCTGTGCGGTGGCCACGAAACGTGTGAGGGGTGTGCCGAAATCTGCGCGGTGGGCGCATGGGAGCGCAGCCACTGGGGCCTTCGCTGGAGCTCCCTATGGGGCCGCGAAACGTATGAGGGGTGTGCCGAAATGGGTGCGGTGGGCGCATGGGGGCGCAGCCGCTGGGGCCTTCGGCGGAGCTCCCCATGCGGCCACGAAACGTGTGGGGGGTGTGCCGAAGTGGGTGCGGCGGGCGCGTGGGAGCGCAGCCACTGGGGCCTTCGCTGGAGCTCCCTATGGGGCCACGAAGCGCGTGAGGGGTGTGCCGAAATGGGTGCGGGGGGCGCATGGGGGCGCAGCCACTGGGGCCTTCGCTGGAGCTCCCTATGGGGCCACGAAGCGTGTGAGGGGTGTGCAGACATGGGTGCGGTGGGCAAGTGGAAGCGCAGCCACTGGGGCCTTCGGTGGAGCTCCCTATGGGGCCACGAAACGTGTGAGGGGTGCGCCGAAATCTGCGCGGTGGGCGCATGGGAACGCAGCCACTGGGGCCTTCGAATGGAGACGCCTATGGGGCCACGAAACGTATGGGGGGTGTGCCGAAATGGGTGCGGCGGTGGGCGCATGGGAGCGCAGCCACTGGGGCCTTCGCTGGAGCTCCCTATGGGGCCACGAAACGTGTGAGGGGTGTGCCGAACGAAATGTGTGCGGGGGCATGGGGGGCGCGCAGCTCGGTGGAGCTCCCTATGGGGCCCGGGGCCTTCGTAGGGTGGGAGCGCCGCCAGCTCTCCTATGGGGCCACGAAGCGGTGAGGGTGTGCCGAAATGGGTGCGGTGGGCGCATGGGGGCGCAGCCACTGGGGCCTTCGGTGGAGCTCCCTATGGGGCCACCGTATGAGGGGTGTGCCGAAATGGGTGCGGTGGGCGCATGGGAGCGCAACCACTGGGGCCTTCGCTGGAGCTCCCTATGGGGCCACGAAACGTGTGAGGGGTGTGCCGAAATGGGCGCGGTGGGCGCATGGGAGCGCAGCCACATGATGATGATGATGATGATGATGATGATCATGATGATGATGATGATGGTGATGATGGCGATGGCGATGATGATGATGATGGCAGGAGGGGGGGGGGGGGGCAGCGGGAGGAGGAGTGAACGCGGGGCGCTGTCTCTTCAAAACGAGGACCCAACACCACAGGATGGTTTGAATAGCTCCTGGACCATAGAAGCAATCGGACGAGGGGGATGGGGGGGGGGAGGAGGAGGAGGAGGGAGAGGAGGAGGAGGAGGAGGAGGAGGAGGAGGAAGGCGAGGAGGAGGAGGAGGTGGAGGAGGAGGATGGAGGAGGAGAAGGAGATGGAGAGGGCGGGGGAAGGGGAGGAGGCGGAGGAAGAGGAGGGGGGGGAGGAGGAGGAGGAGGAGGAGGAGAGGGTCGGCGCTCTCCGTCCGAGTTCCTGGTGCTGGATGGGCTGGCGGGGATGCGCGAAGCGTCGATGATTTGTTCAGCAGAAGCCTGATGAGAGCAGACATGTCACCGTCCATCTCTTGAACAATGCACGTCCTACACGTGGCAACGGCAAACCACGCTTCCTCGGTCGATAGGATTTCGGGGCCCATTTCAAGAAATGACCAATAGACAGCCTCGACTTTTCTGCCGTCGTGGCCGATGGGGTTCAGCCCGATCTCGTCGGCATACACGACGAGCCGCCATGGTTTGTCAATGCTAGGAGGGCTTCGGCGGACGGCGTCCTCCAACACGGCAGCCATGCCTGGACAGGCCTCTGCGTCGCACGCCTTTCAGATCATCGCCATGGGGTGCTGCGCCCCGATGCGCACAGGAGGATTACCGCCCCCCTGGGGCAAGCCGAGATCTTGAACGAGCGGCCCGTACGGCGTAGGCTCAGAGGCTATGGCACGCCTAGCTCGGCCTTGGGAAAAACGCGACCAACTCTCGGACAGCCCATGGTTGGCAACTTGCGTGAGTAAACGCTCGACTGCCCTGTGCGATGCGTACGAACCGCGAGAGAAGTCTGTCAACTTCTGCAAGTTAGCGGAAGGTGGCATGCCTGCCTCGTCCGCTCGAGCCAAAACGGCTTTGCCAACATCAGGTGCGCCAGATCACCTGCACCAGATGCATCGCGCATACCATAGCACAGCATAGCATTGCATGCGCTGCGCCCAATGGTAGATGGCATATGTGCAAGAACGCAGCATGACATTGCATAGGAACACAGCTCGGCATATCACGGCATATCGAATAGTGCGGCTGCATAACCGACAATCGCAGCGCGTTTGGCCGCGTGGTCTGGCATCGCGCCAGTGCTGTTGTCGCGAAGCGCATAGCGTTGTTTGGAATAGCATAGCTGCGCAAATCGGCTTACAAGGGTGGTCAAATAAGTATTGAGTTTGTCTTTTCTTGATCCTAGCATACTGTCTCATTGCACGCCAAGTCGCCACAGAAGTAGGAACGCGCAGAATCAACCGCAACGCCATCGATGCACCATCTACTTGCCCCACGTATTAGACGGCATCATAGCCAGAGCACGTCGGACGGGCGGGCCCAACACTCGCAACAACACAATCTGGGGGGGGGGGCAACGGGAACAGTCCAAAAGTCCGGCCACGCGTGCACGGGCACGGTGGCGGCGGGAGAAGTAGGGGTCTGCAGACCAGGCTCCAAGAGGGGCCCTCAAACACAAGCAACCACAAACCCCTCCCATGGTAAGGTCGGCCTGGGGAGAGCAAGGCACCGCCAAGTTCGTCACATCTAGGGCAATAGATTCACAGTCTTTTGACGCCTCCGCCGCGCGGACCTGCAGGTGCTTCGGGGCAAAGGGGGGGTTGACGGTGATGGTGATGTCAGGGCGGCAAGGAGGGTGGAGCAGGAATGGGCGGACGACCTCTTGATGGAGATGGTGAGTGATGCAGCAATGGGCGTTTGCAGACAAGCGTTGTCTGAAAAAGCCGCCAGACTGTAAACGGTAGCTCGCGGGGCCCCGAACCTGCGAGCACACTGGGTCATCCGACTCAGGAACTCCCGACACAAGTCGCCGCGCATCCCTCACAAATTCTCGGCCTTCCACTGCGCGACCGCCTTCCTGCATGCTGCCCTCGCCCTCGCCCTGTCACCGCCCGTGGCCGTCATCGCGCGGCTGTAAGCTTGGGATGAGAACGCGTTCATCAACTTGTAGTTCTTGGTGCCTCTCTCGGGGCGAATCTTATCGCCCGCAAACTTGGCATTGCGGGGCGCCGCGGCAGCTGGGCGCTGCACGCGGCCAGCGGGCCGCCTCCTCACGACGGCGTCATCGCCACCATCGCTGGAAAGGTCATCGTCACCTGCGCCGCCCTCCGAACGTGAGGCCTTGGCGGCTTTCCTGATGGTAGCCGATTTGCTGATCTTCTTCCTCTTGTCGGGGAGCATGTCCTTCCTGGCGCTCTCGTTGGCCTTCATGGCGGCGTTGAGCTCCGCCAACGGGTCGCCCTGGACAGTGGGCATGTCCTCGTCGCCACCCGACGCGCCAGCATCGCTGACAGGCTGTTGGCGACCCCCACCGCCTGGCGCGCGGGTCGAAGCCCCGACGTCCGCTCGGCTGGGCGGCGCACCTCCGAACCCAGGTGCGAACGTGAGGTTCACACCACCAGCAGGAGCGCCAAGACCGAACTGCTGCTGCATCATCATGGCGAACTGCGCCATGTACTGCTGCATCTGCATCTGTTGGACATGGTTCTGCTGGAACTGGTTGCCCATGCCCGCGGCAGGGAGCGGTGGCACCGCAGGCGCGAACGGCACCATCGCGCCCGCGCCGCTGCCCTGAGCACCACCGCTGACAGGCCGCGTCTTGAATGAACTTTTCTGCGGCTGCCTCGGGATCATCCCGCCTCGCGGGCTGCGCGTCGCCGCAGGCCATCTCGACGCGCTGGGGCGGAAGCTGCAATGGGTCCCTCGGGTACGTCGTAATATGGGGTAGCGGGTGTCGATTCGCTTTGTCGAGACGCTTCAGGACCTTCTGGATGTTCTCCATGAGATCTCGGATCCGCTTTGGCGGCGGCAACGCCCCAGGCTCGCGACCACCGAGTATACAGGCGGCCAACACTGCCTGCAAACCCTCTCCTGGACAGCTCAAGCCCCACTTGTGAGCACGTTCGCACAGAGTCTCGATCTGACAGTCCTCGTTGGCGGTGCCATTGATCTTGCCCCAGTCGCCCTGCAGGAAGTAATGCGTGAAGTAGTCGCCGCACTGCTGACCTCTCCCTTGAGCTGCGCCGTCTTTGCCTTGAGAAACAGACTGCATGGACCGAGACTGGATGCACATGCCGAGCGTCTGCTTCTGGGCGGGAGTGAACGGGCCTTCCGCGATGGCCCCCGCGAGGAGGGTCGCGTCGGCTGCGGAGCAATGCCTCAAAGCTGCGATCTGCGAGAGAAGGCACTGCACTTGCATCTCTATGGGCCCTTCCACCTGCAGCCCAGCCTCGCGCTGCACCTTGACCAACTCCGCGAGCTGGCCAACCTGGGCACAGAGGCCACGCGGATCCATGTCTGGCCCAGGGAAGTCAACCAGCAACGAAACACTTGATTGAACCAACATGTGTTACTAACGATGCCGTGGCGGTGATTGCGGCACGGTGGCCAACCAAACAAAATATCGCCTATCGGCCAAGACTGAGTTTGCAACACTGGTGGCCCGAAGCATGCTCACTGAGTTTGCAACACTGGTGGCACTGGGCTACCATCTCCAATGCTAGCCCAGTCGAAACTATCCCAAGACGGAATTTGGTTTGTGTTGTTGCTTTGTTTTATCAGCAACTGCATCTCCCAAATCCAGGTTTGTCAAGCCTTGGTGTATGCTCTCGGGTACCATACGGGGCTGAGGGCCTCGTGCTGGTGCGGTTCTGATTGATTGCAAACGCGTTCTCTGCGGCGATCATGTGGCCATCGTGGAAGCAGCTTCGGCCGTCTTGGAGCAATTAAGGCATTAAGTATTGCGAGCTCTGCAGCCGTGTTTCGGTTGGCAGTAGAATCTAACACGCCGCGTTGAGATCGCAAGTGTGATTTAAACAACTTCGTTTAGATCGCAAGTGTGATCTAAGCAACTTCGTTTAGATCGCAAGTGTGATCTAAACAACTTCGTTTAGATCGCAAGTGTGATATAAACGCATCGCTGTATGCAACACAAGACAATGCAACTTCGTTTAGATCACAAGTGTGATCCAAACAACTTCGTTTAGATCGCAAGTGCGATCTAAACAACTTCGTTTAGATCGCAAGTGTGATCTAAACAACTTCGTTTAGATCGCAAGTGCGATCTAAACGCACCAGCCTCAACCGCCGATCCATCGAAGACGTGTGCCCCTATGCGTCTGGATACAACTCTGCCAATCAATCATTGGACGTTGAGACACCTGCTCATCAGGGGAACGGCACGGCCAAGAGACGACGCGAGCACCCTCCACACGAGAGCCAAACCAGCGCGACATCATAACGTGCCCACACCGTGCGTGGACTGCATCTGACAACACTGACTGCAATGACGGAGGATGTCGTGAGGTATGTCGCCCGCCAGCGGTCTTCACTCCAACGGGATATGGTGACCGATGGTGACCGGCATGACTTCATCATGGACACAGCTGTTGGCTGCACTGCGATAGTAAATCATCACGCGCAACATGCGCGCGTCGTCTCGACGCCTGCGGCCCTTAGCGAACCGCGCGTGTGCTCCCGATGACCTGCACCCCGCGCAGGCCCTTCAAACACGTGCAAAAGACAGGCACGCGCACCGACCTAAGCAACAGGGTGGTGGTTGGCCAGGTAAAACGCATGCAACGTGTCGCATGCTTTCTGCATGCGTGCCTTCTCGTCGTCATCACCTAGGGAGTCACTCTCGTCTGAAACTGGCTCTGAGTGGTATCGTGATCGACCGTCGGCGTCGTTGTAGTACACGCACGGCACGTCACGAGATGCGTTGTACTTGATCTCAGGGTAACCGAACTCAGACATGTCACGTGTCTCCTTGGGTGGGGTGTCCTCGTCAGACGCACTCGCAAACGGTTTGTCACGCAAGGTGAACAGCGCCTGAATATGCTCAGTGCTCACAACGACCGATACTGATTTCCGCATGTCGACAGTGAACCTCGTCACGACTGTCGTGCCGCCAACCACGACCCCGACAACATCAGGCAATTTATCTGGGTAGTTCTTTACGAACGTGGCCCGCATCTTCTTTGTCACGGCAACGCTCTCCGTGTGGCTGGTAGGGTCTGACTCCTGCAGCTTCTCGTCCACGACCTTGTCGCACTGCTCGCCTCGAGCCACCTGGATGGCCTTCACGACGTTGGACACACTGTTGTCTGTGAGGCCCGTGAAACCTGCAAGCCGTCGGTCCCCGACCCTGAGCGCGAGAAACATGCACTCATCCTGGCCGCCCTCAAGCTCAGGCAACCATGCCGTCTGCGGGGGCAGCATGCCGCCCGATATCACGCACTGGTTCCATGGCGCCGACAGCGTCCTGACCAAGATGTCCGAAGGTGTACGGTTGCGCTTAGGCATGGTAGTCACACTCGTGACAGTGCACGCGACGGAGCAATCCTATAACCTGTATGGCTACAGACAACCAATGCGAGTGCAGCCACTCAGCTCGGAGTCGGCCCGCCTCGGTCGACTCCAAGCTGACTGGCTGTGCATCGGGATTGCGGGTGCCAGCACAACTGGCATCTCTCCGACTCGGGGCTGCGATGCTTGACCCCGTCACCTGGTTCGCCGAATCGGCCACTGCAACATGATGGAAACGAGGGCGCCCAAAACGCCCTCCCCCCCTCCCCTCAGGAGGGGCCCACGAGATCCAACTCCAAGACGGCCCAGGAGGCTCCCAAAACGGCCCCCAAGAGGGCCCAGGAGGCCCCGACGGCGGCCTGAAGGACACCCAAGACAATTTCCAAGGAGGACCACCCAGAAACATATAATATTTTTCTGGGCGCGCCCATCGTAGATTCCGCTGGAGGCTTATCAGGTGCCTTTGACGCCCCAGGAGGGGCCCAAGAGACTCCAATAATCCTCCAAGACGGCCCAGGAGGCCCCCAAAAAGGCTCCAAGAGAAGCGAAGATGCTCTGAAGACGGCCTAAAGGGCACCCAAGACCACTTCCAAGAGGGACCATCCAGAAAACTATGATATTGTTCTGTGCGCGCCCATCGTATATTCCGTTGGGGGCTTCTCAGGTGCCCTTGGCGCCCCACCCACCCATGGCCCCCAAAACGGCCCCCAAGAGAGCCCAAGACGCTCCGAAGACGGCAGCCCTATGAGCCCCATGAGCCCCATGAGCCCTTTGAGCCCCATCAGCCCTTTGAGCCCCATGAGACCTTGGAGCCCCATCCCCTATGAGCCCCATGAGCCCTATGATGAGGTCCCCCTGCAACTGCTGAATGCGCCGCGCGCCACAGCAAGATAACAGTTCCTCAGCGCGCCCGAGCAACGGGCAAGTACCTCGGTGAAGTTGGAGCGTAGGAGGGAGGAGACTGGCGTGAGGAAGGGGGGGAGGGGGGGGAGGGGGAGTACGCGAAACATATCGCACAGTGCGTGGGCAAGCCTGGACGCTGCCACCACGCGACAGGCGGAGACAGACAGAAAAAAACATTGCGAGCTACAACTGCGTGGCTGGACTGGGGGCGGCGCACGCAACGTGATTGAAGCGAAAAGCTTCGAACGGCTTCGAAACACCATCGGCTGTCCGAATTGTGGCGTTGATGTCAGTTTAAGGGGGAGGGGGGCCGCGTCAAATTAGGGGGGGGGGGGGGATCAAGCTCCCTGCGCTCCGTGCGATGACGGCCATGCTTGAGCCCAGAGCTTGCGGTAAGTCCCATGGCGCCCCACCCGCCCACCGCAAAATTGCGATGTTACGTCGGCGAGAAGCCCCAAGAGCCCCCTTCCACCTATCCAATTTCATCATGTCCGACCCCCTACTAGCATTGACTTTGGCGCACAATCGCCAGCCGAAGTCCTAGGAACGTGCTGTGCATCAACGCCACAATTCGAAATCGCCCCATGTTGGTCGCTGCCACATGGGACCTAGGAGACCACTATGGGAATGCGCCTATAGAGTACCCATCTTCTGTATCCGCAGTTGCGCTCAAGTCATTCGATATGGCCCGATGCGGGGCGGACTTTTTGCAGGGACTCACAGACTTGGTCAATTCAAGGCCTGGCGTGAAAGGATGGAGAGCAGAGGAATCCTCAACAATCGCAGGTCTGGTGTCGAATTGCCTTTGGCTAACATCCGCCGCTAGTCAGCCGAGCATTGAGAGCGCCACTGGTGGGCCTCCAGGGCGCAACTTCCGAAGTCCATTGGGCGGCCTACTGAGGATTCTGCCGAGAAGCCAAGTGAGACGCCTACTCATGAGGCAACTGGGATGGTTCACTGGCAAGGCCAACTGACAGGCCCACTGGTAAGCCTCCTGAGAAGCCCCCTGAGAAGCCCCCAGAGACCCCGAGAATCGAATTAAGGCGGCCACCAGTTGGCTTTCGGGTCGGGCCCAGTCAAGCCTCACACCCTCGGCTTTGTCGTGGGGTGGCGGATACTATAGACACCGCGACGGTGCACTCAGATTCTGCGTCCCAGGAAGTGTTTCTAGCACAACGGTTTCTTTTGGGCTGCCACTGCCTGACACTGACCTCGGCATTGCCCCATCGCCGAAACCTTCCCCACCGCCGACGGCATCTGCGATTGTTCTATTTGCGTGCGGCATCCCCCCCGCCAGTGTGCTTGGATGATGGGTCAGAAGTGCAGTGTAGGTCGGTTGGGGGTTCGCGATTTGCCTTTCCTAGGGCTCCTTGGGGGCTAGGTCGACGCTTCTTCGGTTGTCGCAGGGAAATATGTTGGGCTTGATTGTTATCTTCGGGGTCTCTTGGGGCGGGGTGGGGGGTTGGGGGTTGGGGGGGGGGGGGAGGACTGGCGCCTTCTTGGAGCATCTTGCGGCTCCTAGGGGATGTCATTGCCATGGCGATCGCGATCGTGGTCATCATCATCATCGTCTTCATCACAGCCACCGCCATCGACATCAGCGTCGACATCAGCTTCGGACCACCCCTCACGCGTTTCGCGACAACCGTATACGGGGTCACGAAATTGTCCCAGAACCCCGCTGCTGGCACACCTAGTGTCCAGCGGAACTCCCAAGGCTCCGCCCGCATGCGTCCACCGTGCTGGTTTCGGCGCGCCCCTCACGCGTCTCGCGGTTCCATAGGTAGGGGTCCTTGGAAGGGGTGCAAAAGCCGCAGCCGCGAACTATGCGCGCTACTAGAGGAGAGGTTGGCGGTGTACTACCCTAGGAGCCAAGTGTAATCAATGCAAGCCCCGACCACGAAGGGAACCTTGAAATGACCATGACACGCCTGAGCGTGCGACAGCACGGTGGCGGATACGAGCTGTCATTCCAGGGTTGGGCGGCGGCCCCGCAGCAAACAACAGCGACGGCTTTAAAGGAGAGCATGCGGGCAACGACAAGAATGCCAAGCCATTGGCATCAGCGAAGGCCGCAGCGGCCTCGGACAGCGAGATGCGCGACGCCAGCGGCAGCGGCGCAGCTTCTGGGGAGGCGGGCTCAGCTTCAGCGGCAGCGGCTGCGGCCACCAACGACGGCGGCGCAGTGGCAACTGCCACGCGCGACGGCTGCGCAGCCGCTGCAGCCAGCGACCTGATCGACGCCGACGGCAAGGCGCAGCACGATGACAGCGGCCATCAGCAGCAGCCATCAGACGCCGACGGCGACGGCCAGGCCATCGACCAGGACGCCGACGACGACACGATGGACGATGAGACTAGACACCAGTTCTTCGAGCAGTCCCTCATGTCAACGGTGAGTGGCCTGACGAACCCAATGCTCACGTACTACAAGGCCCCAGGGAAGTTCTCGAAGCAAGCTCTTAAGGGCACTGTTGCGGCGCAGGCCGCGGTCATGGAGATGCTGGGCGACGAACCTGCCAAAGCGGACGAGCAACAAGACGCAAGTATTTCAGGCAGTGCCAGTTGCAGTGTTGGCGTTGCGGGGCAAGCCGCAGTGAAGGCGACGCTGAGCGACGAACCTGGCAAAGCAATTACTTCAGGCGATGCCAGTGGCAGTGCTGGCAGAGTTGGCGATACTGGAAAGGATAACGGTATTGACATTGACAAGGATATGTGTAAGGCTACTGATTGCAATGTTGGCGATACTGGAAAGGATAGCGGCATTGACATTGAGAAGAATATGTGCAAGGCTACTGCTGCTGATGACACTGGCAAGACTATGGACAAGCCTATTGAGGAGATTGGTGGCACGAACGTTGATCATGACGTTGTCGATTGCATTGAGCAAGTTGGCAAGACGACATATGCCTCTGCAGGGGATGGACAGCCACCGCCGAAAAAAAAAAACGAAGCCGTCACCCCCGAAAGGGCCTCCTCCAAGATTGCTATCCAATCTGCCTGCGGCAACCTCCGCCTTCGTGCCTGGGTGACGGGCCAGGTGCGCCGTATATCCCAATGGTTGTATCGGGGCTGGGGGGGCTGTGATTCGTTTCGGTTGGACGCCTGGGGGCATAGTCAAAGCTTTTCGATGGTTATTTATTGCATGGTGAGGGGCTGCAGCATCGGGCCTCCTGTGCATAGTGGGGTCGTCTTTGGGGCCTCTAGGGGTTCCTTGACGGCGTGAGGTGTCATTAAGGCTTTCTCCGGTGCTCTATTGGTGGTCCCTCGGGGCGGGAGATGGGTTGGTAGTGGACTGCTGACTGCGGCTTCCCAATCGGAGGTTTCGATGCTTGTGAGAGGCGCTGAAAACTATGATTCCCCTTCCTTCCTCCACCCTCTCAAGGCAATGTCAGAAGTTATGCCGAACGGCGGCGGCCGCGATCCTAGTGAGGAGCGTCGAACCTTCTGTGCTCTCTGGAACCCCCCTCGGAGGCCTTGGCCATCTTGATGGCGCAACAACAACAGTAATATATTATACCACCAACGGTTTTCAATGGACGCGCGCGTCAAGGGGGGTGGGGGGGCAGAAATTAGTTAAACATCACTCCCAGGGCACAAGTTAATGCGCCTTGCTCGAAAGGCGCGGTGGCGGACTTTTGAACGCGCGCGGTCAGGATGCGCGGCCACGCGTGCCACAGTGCGTTCCGCCGCGAGCGCACAGGGTGAATCCCGAGGGCACGACGGCAAAGGCTATTTCAAAGGTAAGTCTCGCCCCAGCTCCCGCGGGGCAGCCGATGCCAATTGTATGTATCTCTCCGCCAGGCGGTATCTCCGTTCGCGGTGTGCCTAAGGCGTATATGAAGTTCCCACCGTCTGCTCCGCCGCCGCGCATGAGCCCTCCGCCTGACTGTAATTGATATGTTTGATGGGTAGTGTGAGGCGGGCTGCCAGGGCCCGCCCTAACGAATGCCCTGAGGATGTTACAGGGGGCAGCCCTAGCGTCTAGCTGCTTACTACCTGCTGCAAAAAGGCCCAACGCCAACGCCTGCATACGTCATCCTCCCCTTCTTCGGCACACCCCTCACACGTTCGTTTCGGCGCCCCGCGTTCCTTCCTAGGTTCCTCCTTCCTCCCCCTCCTCCTCCATCCTCCGCGTCTGCCTTCCGCGCCATCATCATCATCCTCATCATCATCACCATCCTCATCATCATCGCCATCATCGTCGTCATCGCGATCGTGATCGCAGTCGTCACCATCATCATCCTCATCATCACCATCATCGCCCCCGTCGCCATCATCATCGTCGTCGTCGTGATCGCGATCGCCGTCATCATCATCGCCCTCACCACCGTCACCATCATCGCCATCAGCCTCGGCATCAGCTTCGGCAGAGGGCTCGACTGCAGAGGGCCCCAAGAAAGCTCCAGGAGAGGAGGGGGCCCGAACGACTCACACCAGGAGGGGCCCGAACGACTCACACCAGGAGGGGCCCGAACGACTCGCACCAGGACGAGGGGCCCGAACAGTTCACACCACGAGGAGCCCGAACGACTCACACCAGGAGGGGCCCGAACGACTCGAACCACGAGACCCGAACGACTCGACACCAAACGGAGGGGCCCGAACGACTCACACAAGGAGGAGGGCCCGAACGACTCACACAACGAGGAGGGGCCCGAACGATTCAGACCAGGAGGGGGGGGGCCCGACCGACTCACATCACGAGGGGCCTTCGCCCCTTGCCCCCTCGCATCCCCCCCCCCACCCCCCCCCCACTACCCCCCCCCCCCCCCCCGCGCCCGTGGACCCCCATCCCCCCTGCGCCCCCGCCCCCTCGCCCCCCCCCCACCTCCCCCCCCCCTCGCCCCTGACCCCCATCCCCCCTACCCCTCGACCCGAACCCCCCTCGCCCCTCCCCCTATCCATTCTCCCCCGTCCCAGCTTCATAGAGCGGTTACTTCTACACCCTGTATTACAGGCCATTTGCTCCAAGGGGGCCCCAGGAATGCCCCAGGAGGGCTCCAGGAGCCCCCCCCAAGATGGCCTGTCAAAATGGCCTGTATCATTTCGACTTCATGTTGCTTTTCGACTTCGCGTGCGTCCTCAACCCCACCATCGCTACCACCGTCCTCGCTGGGACGTGGGCCAGCTTTGAGCTCCGAGGCGTTTGGCGTTCAATATCGTTGGTCTGTCAATGACGCCCTCATTGACAAGTGCGCTAAAAATCACAAGCAACAGGAGGAACTGGTCGTAAAAGTTTGCATTGCAAGACCCTGGGAGCCTGACGACAGACTGGGGCGAATAAAATCGTCAACAAAGCGCGCGCCAAAACCAAACGTCACCGAGGCCAAAGTGTTGGGACCAAAGTTGCAGGGACCAAAAGGGGACCACACTGTGGACCAAAGTGTGGGCCAAAGTTGCCTTCGTCTTGTCCAGCAAGAGCACGTGGCCCAACGGGGGGCTCCACAGAAGGTGCTGCCGCCCGCATGCGCCCCCTTCACTTATTTCGGCACACCCCTCACACGTTTCGCGGCCCCACAGGGAGCTCCACCGAACGCCCCAATGCTGCCGCCCGCGCGCGCTCCCCACGCCCACCTCGGCACGCTCCTTACACGCTTCGTGGGCCCACAGGGAGCTCCACCGAAGGCCTCAGTGCTGCCGCCCGCATACGTCCCCCACATCCATGTCGGCACACCCCTCGCACTTTTCGCGGCACCACAGGGAGCTCCACCGAAGGCCCCAGCGCCGCCGCCCGCATGCGCCCCCCACACCCATTTCGGCACACCCCTCACACGCTTCGTGGCCCCTTGGGAAACCACCGCGAAGGCGCCAGTGCTGCCGCCCGCGTGCGCCAGTCACACCCATTTCGGCGCAACCCCCATATGCTTCTTGGCCCCATAGGGGGCTCCACCGAAGGCCCCATCGCTGCCGCCCGCATGCGCCCCCCACAACCATTCTGGCACACCCCTCACACGCTTTGTGGCCCCATAAGGAGCCCCACCGAAGGCCCCAGTGCTGCCGCCCGCGTGCGCCCCCCACACATTTTGTCAACTCCCTCACACGCTTCGTGGCCCCATAGAGAGTTCCACCCAAGACCTCAATGCTGCCGCCCGCATGCGCCCCGCACACCCATCCCCCTCACGCGTGTCTTGGTCATATAGGAAGCCCCACCGAGATGGATAGTGTCAACTGCGGTATTCACACCTGCACATGGCTGGGTCCTTCGACTGGCTATTTCCCAACCATCCTGCGGTGTTGGGTCCTCGCTTTGAAGAGACAGCGCCCCGCGTTCACTCCTCCTCCCGCTGCCCCCTCCCTCCTGCCATCATCATCATCATCACCACCACCATCATCATCATCACCATCATCATCATCATCCTCATCACCATCATCATCATCATGTGGCTGCGCTCCCATGCGCCCACCGCACCCATTTCGGTACACCCCTCACACGTTTCGTGGCCCCATAGGGAGCCCCAGCGAAGGCCCCAGTGGCTGCGCTCCCATGCGCCCGCCGCACCCACTTCGGCACACCCCTCACACGTTTCGTGGCCCCATGGGGAGCTCCACCGACGGCCCCAGTGGCTGCGCTCCCATGCGCCCACCGCACCCATTTCGGCACACCCCTCACACGCTTCGTGGCCCCATAGGGAGCTCCAGCGAAGGCACCAGTGGCTGCGCTCCCATGCGCCCGCCGCACCCACTTCGGCACACCCCTCACACGCTTCGTGGCCCCATAGGAAGCTCCAGCGAAGGCCCCAGTGGCTGCGCTCCCATGCGCCCACCGCACAGATTCCGGTCACACGTTTCGTGGCCCCATAAGGAGCTCCAGCGAAGGCCCCAGTGGCTGCGCTCCCATGCGCCCACCGCACACATTTCGGCACACCCCTCACACGATTCGTGGCCCCATAGGGAGCTCCAGCGAAGGCCCCAGTGGCTGCGCTCCCATGCGCCCACCGCACAGATTTCGGCACACCCCTCACACGTTTCGTGGCCCCATAGGGAGCTCCACCGAAGGCCCCAGTGGCTGCGCTCCCATGCGCCCACCGCAAGATTTCGGCACACCCCTCACACGTTTCGTGGCCCCATAGGGGGCCCCAGGGAGCGCTCAACGGGCCCCAGTGGCCTCCCCACGCGCTCCCATGCGCCCACCGCACCCATTTCGGCACACCCCTCACACGTTCCCGTGGCCCCATCGGGAGCTCCAGCGAAGGCCCCAGTGGCTGCGCTCCCATGCGCCCACCGCACCCATTTCGGCACACCCCTCACACGTTTCGTGGCCCCATGGGAGCTCCAGCGAAGGCCCTAGTGGCTGCGCTCCCATGCGCCCACCGCACAGATTTCGGCACACCCCTCACACGTTTCGTGGCCCCATAGGGAGCTCCACCGAAGGCCCCAGTGGCTGCGCTCCCATGCGCCCACCGCACCCATTTCTGCACACCCCTCACACGTTTCGTGGCCCCATAGGGAGCTCCAGCGAAGGCCCCAGTGGCTGCGCTCCCATGCGCCCACCGCACCCATTTCGGCACACCCCTCACACGTTTCGTGGCCCCATAGGGAGCTCCAGCGAAGGCCCCAGTGGCTGCGCTCCCATGCGCCCACCGCACCATTTCGGCACACCCCTTCATACGTTTCGTGGCCCCATAGGGAGCTCCAGCGAAGGCCCCAGTGGCTGCGCTCCCATGCGCCCACCGCACCAGATTTCGGCACACCCCTCACACGTTTCGTGGCCCCATAGGGAGCTCCACCGAAGGCCCCAGTGGCTGCGCCCCCATGCGCCCACCGCACCCATTTCTGCACACCCCTCACACGTTTCGTGGCCCCATAGGGAGCTCCAGCGAAGGCCCCAGTGGCTGCGCTCCCATGCGCCCACCGCACCCATTTCGGCACACCCCTCACACGTTTCGTGGCCCCATAGGGAGCTCCAGCGAAGGCCCCAGTGGCTGCGCTCCCACGCGCCCACCGCACAGATGTCGGCACACCCCTCACACGTTTCTTGGCCCCATAGGGAGCTCCACCGAAGGCCCCAGCGGCTGCGCTTCCATGCGCCCACCGCACACATTTCTGCACACCCCTCACACGCTTCGTGGCCCCATAGGGGGCTCCAGCGAAGGCCCCAGTGGCTGCGCTCACATGCGCCCGCCGCACCCATTTCGGCACACCCATCACACGTTTCGTGGCCCCATGGGGAGCTCCACCGAAGGCCCCAGTGCTGCCGCCAGCATGCGCCCCCCACACCCATTTCGGTACACCCCTCACACGTTTCGTTGCCCCACAGGGAGCTCCACCGAAGGTCCCAGTGCTGCCGCCCGCATGCGTCCCCCACACCCAGTTCGGCACACCCCTCACACGGTTCGTGGCCCCATCGGGAGCTCAACCGAAGGCCCCAGTGCTGCCGCCCGCATGCATCCCCCGCGCTCATTTTGGCACACCCCTCACACGCTTCGTGGCTGTATAGGGAGCTCCACCGAAGGCACCAGTGTCGCCGCCCGCATGCGTCCACACCGATTTCGGCGCACCCCTCGCTCGTTTCGTGGCCCCACAGGGATCTCGCAGGGGCGGAGCTCGCCGAGCGACATATGGGAATGACGGCTCAAGACGGCTCAAGATGGCCTCCAAGATGGCTACGTTGGCCCAAGATGGCCTCCAAGATGGCCTCCGAGCCCGCCCAAGATGGTCCAAGATGGCGCCCAAGATGGCCCGAGAGAGTCCAAGATGCCTTCAAGTTCGTCCACGAAGAAGCCTCCAAGACGGCTCAAGATGGCTCCAAGATGGCCTAAGACTGCCCAAGAGGCTCCCAAGAGGCTCCCACGCGGTATACTGACATTCTGGCTCAAGTTTTCGGGCGCCACCGCCCGCGCCGTCGCCGACGGCCAACCTGACGGCCAACCCGACGCCGAACCCGACGGCCATCCCGACGCCCAACCCGACGCTGAACCCGATGGCGATTGGCCCGCACCACGGCGTGCCTTACTTTATGATCAACAGGGAGACGAGGATGAAGTGTTGGTTCTACTTGTCGCACCTTGACATGTGGGTGCCGCTCTACGTGCCGATCTCGGGCGACGACCCGTGGCCGCAGTTCCCTAAGCTCAAGGACTGCAAGGCGGAGCTCATCCAGGACATCCTGGGCAACAACGTCTCCGAGACCGAGGTGAAGCTGCACCGATGCGAGCTGACGAACAGGCACCCAGAGACCTGGGACGGCGAGTTGGACCAGGAGTGGTTCGTGAACGAGAAGTGGGGCCTCTACGCCGACGCGGGTCTCGAGAGCGGCCTGCGCCAGTGCGACTTCGAGATGAACGAGCGCCAGAACCAGTACGAGAAGGACAACTACACGAAGGCCGACAACTACAAGGTGGCCTACAACTACGACGACAGCTGGGAGTGTGGCTACAAGAACGGCTACGACGACGGCTGGCAGAGTGGCTACAAGATGCGCCACGCCATGGAGCACAAATCGACCAGCGCTGGCAGCTCGAACATCAAGATCCCCGTCTCGCCACTGGTGTCGGTGCAGGCCCCTGAAGAAAAATATCCTGCAGGCGGCTCGGCTTCCAGCTGGCTGGAGGTCGACAAGGGCGCGGAGGACCCGAAGTAGGACGTCCGACGGCCTACCTGACGGCCATCAGCTCGGCCTACCCGACGGCCTACCCGACGGCCATCAGCTCGGCGTACTCGACGGCCTACCCCTGCGTCCTGAACCCGGCGGCCAACCCGATACGAGCCCCGACGGCCTGAACACGACGGCCGACCTTTCGCCGACTCGGCGCGATTGAAAAAATGGTAAAGCCCCGAAGTCCCCAGAAGCCCTCAAGAGGCCCTCAAGACGCCACCAAAAAACGCTTGTATTCAAGTGGCTTGCGCCGTTCCGCCGACCCTCCCCCGTTTCGTCATCATGATCATCGCCATCGTAATCACCATCACCATCATCATCATCGTCATCATAAAAAAAAAAAAAACACCTTCATCGTAACATTGCGTTTTCGAAAACCCGTCCGAAACGTCGGTTCTTTGATGGGGTCGGGGGCCTAGGCCCCCGCCCCCTCGAAGAACCGCGGCCCGCGGGGAGTGGGAGTTGAGGAGAGGGCGGAGGAGGGGGGACAGTGCGGAAGGGGGGGGGCAAGCATTTTTCTCATCGCAAACCCTGCGCGGCGGCGAGCCTACCGCGCAGGAGGCTTCGTGGACGAACTTGAAGGCATCTTGGACTCTCTCGGGCCATCTCGGGCGCCATCTTGGACCATCTTGGGCGGACTCGGAGGCCATCTTGGAGGCCATCTTGGGCCAACGTAGCTATTTTGAAGGCCATCTTGAGCCGTCTTGAGCCGTCATTCCCATATGTCGCTCGGCGAGCTCCGCCCCTGCGAGATCCCTGTGGGGCCACGAAACGTGCGAGGGGTGCGCCGAAATCGGTGTGGACGCATGCGGGCGGCGACACTGGTGCCTTCGGTGGAGCTCCCTATATAGCCACGAAGCGTGTGAGGGGTGTGCCAAAATGAGCGCGGGGGATGCATGCGGGCGGCAGCACTGGGGCCTTCGGTTGAGCTCCCGATGGGGCCACGAAACGTGTGAGGGGTGCGCCGAACTGGGTGTGGGGGACGCATGCGGGCGGCAGCACTGGGACCTTCGGTGGAGCTCCCTGTGGGGCAACGAAACGTGTGAGGGGTGTACCGAAATGTGTGTGGGGGGCGCATGCGGGCGGCAGCACTGGGGCCTTCGGTGGAGCTCCCCATGGGGCCACGAAACGTGTGAGGGGTGTGCCGAAATGAATGTGGGGGGCGCATGCGGGCGGCAGCACTGGGGCATTCGGTGGAGCTCCCGATGGGGCCACGAACGTGTGAGGGGTGTGCCAAAATGGGTGTGGGGGCCGCATGCGGGCGGCTGCCCTGGGGCCTTCGATGGAGCTCCCTGTGGGGCCACGAACGTGTGAGGTGTGTGCCAAAATGGGTGTGGGGGACGCATGCGGGCGGCAGCACTGGGACCTTCGGTGGAACTCCCCATGAGGCCACGAAACGTGTGAGGGGTGTGCCGAAATGAGTGTGGGGGACGCATGCGGGCGGCAGCACTGGGGCCTTCGGTGGAGCTCCTCATGAGATTCCGAAACGTGTGAGGGTGCGCCGAAATGAGTGCGGGCTACGCATGCGGGCGGCAGCACTGAGACCTTCGGTGGAGCTCCCCATGGGGCCACGAAGCGTGTGAGGGGTGTGCCGAAATGAATGTGGGGGACGCATGCGGGCGGCAGCACTGGGGCATTCGGTGGAGCTCCCCGTGGTGCCACGAAACGTGTGAGGGGTGTGCCAAAATGGGTGTGGGGGCCGCATGCGGGCGGCTGCCCTGGTGCCTTCGATGGAGCTCCCTGTGGGGCCACGAAACGTGTGAGGGGTGTGCCAAAATGGGCGTGGGGGACGCATGCGGGCGGCAGCACTGGGGCCTTCGGTGGAGCTCCCCATGGGACTCCGACGCGTGTGAGGAGTGATGGTGATGACGACAGCGATGATGGTGATGATGACGGTGATGATGATGATGGCGATGTTGGTGTTGATGACGATCATGAGGATTATGGCGATGATGGTGGTGCCGGTGATGATGACGACGATGATGGTGATGGCGATTATGATTGTGGGAGGATGGAGATGGAAGAAGAGGAGGAGGAGGAGGAGGAGGAGGAGGAGGAGGGGAGGGGGAGGAGTGACGCGGCGCGCTGTCTCTTCAAAACGAGGACCCAACGCCTCTGACCCATCACCCAGGCACGGTGGCGGATTTGGCTGAAGGCCATTAGATAACATGTGGTCCTGCATGGGCCACAACAATGATCTGCCTTGCCGTGTATGTGGGTAAGCTACAGTGGTGAATTCTGCGGCGATGAAAGTGGCACCCACTGCAAACGCTGCAGGAGATCTCGGGAAAACTCTGTGGGAGATATCGGGAAGCAAAATATGGCGGAGCATAATAGGAGACCTCTGTAAGCAAAATATGGTGGGTCTCTTCTTTTCCTTTTACACCTTCACGTGCCTGATGTTCCCTAGCTGTTGGGGCGGCCCTGGAGCGCGTTGAGGCAGGGTCGGTGGTATCTTGGAGAACCTCTATTAAAGCTGTGCTCGAGGCTATCTCGTGCTCTCTCATGGTGCCCTCCTGGGACATGTCAGGTTTTCAGGAGCCCTCCAGGGGGGGAGGAGGGGGAGGAGGAGGAGGAGGAGGAGGGGGGGGAGGAGGAGGAATGGGGGGGAGGAGGAGACAGAAGGGGGGAGGAGGAGGGCGGATGAAGGGGCGGAGGGGGATAGGAGGAGGAGGAGGATAACGAAGAGGGCGTTATGATGGGAAGAGGGGGAAAGGGGACGAGGAGGAGGGGGAGACGGACGGGGGAGATGAGGAGGAGGACGATGGGGAGGACGAAAACGAGGAGGAGGAGGAGGGAGGTGCGCTGGCACGGTTTGGATCCACGAGCTGCGATGGCACGGTTTGGATCCTCGAGCTGCGCTGGCACGGCGTGGATCCTCGAGTTGCGTTGGCACGGTCTGGGTCCACGAGCTGCGCTGGCACGGTTTGGATATTCGAGCTGCGCTGGCACGGCGTGGATTCTCGAGCTGCGCTGGCACGGTTTTGATCCACGAGCTGCGCTGGCACGGTTTGGATCCACGAGATGCGTTGTCACGGTTTGGATCCACGAGCTGCGTTGGCACGGTTTGAATCCTCGAGCTGCGCTGGCACGGTTTGGATCCACGGGCTGCGCTGGCACGGTTTGGATCCACGAGCTGCGCTGGCACGGTGTGGATCCACGAGCTGCGCTGGCACGGTTTGGATCCACGAGCTGCGCTGGCACGGCGTGGATTCTCGAGCTGCGCTGGCACGGTTTGGATCCACGAGCTGCGCTGGCACGGTTTGGGTCCACGAGCTGCGCTGGCACGGTGTGGATCCTCGAGCTGCGCTGGCACGGTTTTGATCCACGAGCTGCGCTGGCACGGTGTGGGTTTTTGAGCTGCGCTGGCACGGTTTGGATCCACGAGCTGCGCTGGCACGGTTTGGATCCTCGAGCTGCGCTGGCACGGTTGCGATCCACGAGCTGCGCTGGCACGGTTTGGATCCACGGGGGCGCGGAGGAGGCGAGAAGGTGGATGGATGGCGGCAAGAGGACGAGATGACTATGATTGTCAGGATGCCCTGTCGCTCGCCGTGCGATGGCAAACGCTGCGGCACCGTAGCTGCGAACGCTTCGAAGCCTACGTAAAAACAATACTCGCCAACGTAGCTGCGAACGCTTCGCAGCCTGAGTTCAACGCACCCCAGAGCAGTAGCTGTGAACGTTTCACAGCCTGAGTTGAAAACACCACGCGTCAGCGTAGCCGTGAACGCTCCACAGCCTGAGTTAAACAATAACTCTCCACAGTAGCTGTGAACGCTTCACAGCCTGAGTTTAAAAAAGCAACGTGCCATCATAGATGTGAACGATTTGGCGCCCCCTCTTCCTCATCTTCATCCTCATTCCTCCTTGAGTTAAACAATAATTCGCCATGGTATATGTGAGCGTTTCACAGCCTGAGTAAAACCCACGTGCCGACGTAGCTGTGAACGCTCCACAGCCTGAGTTAAACAATAACTCGCCACGCGAGCTGTGAACGAATCACTGTAGAACACATGTGTCCGCCTGAACTCGAAGCATCATGATCGCCGAATGCGCTGCCTCTTGGCGCTGTCCTTCACTGCGTTCAACGATGGGGTACTTCGGCGCGCTGCTGGGGCGGAAGAAAGCCAAGCGCGCCCCCTCTGCGATCACCCTAGACGTCTTGAGCACCATGATGTCGCACTGGCCACTGTGCCCATGGTCCCCTGGAATGTTGACCGCCCTGACCTCGAGCTCATCATTCGCTGCCGAAGGGTCTGTGGTAGACTCGACGTACCAGAACGGTGCGATGAACTGAGATGCCAAGTTCTCGGCGCTAGTGCCTTTCTTGAAGATGCCCCCCTTCTTGTGAAGATGGGATTCGCGACGAACTTGAGATCGGTTGTCCCGTCGTCGGCAACGGCGCAGAGATCGACCGAGTTCTTCGGCTGCTTGTCCTTGCGCCTCAGCCAGACTACCTGGGGAGCGACAGGAACCAGCGCGAGCGACCCCTTGTCCAAGCGGGCCCTGGCAATCACGGCGCGCATCGGCGGCGGGCCCACGACAACAGAAATTTTGGACAACAAACTCGCACAATGCTTCGAATGCAAATCCATGAGCACCAACTTCAGCTGGGGGGCGACGCAATCGCCGACCCAGTCGGGTGCCATCAGAAGGTGGCTGTCCCATGTCGCCCTGGCGACCTCGGGCGAGGGGGGAAGGGGGGGGGGGGGGGGGGCGGGGGGAGGGATAGGGGGTGCTCCTCCTCTCCCTCTGCTCCTCTACTCCTCCTCCTCCGCCGCATTCCTCCTCCTCCCCATCCTCCCCCCTCCTCCTCCGCCGCCTCCACCCCCCTCCTCTCCTCCTCCTCCTCCGCCCCTCTCTCTCCTCGTTGCTCATACTCTTCTCCCTCCCTCCCTCCCTCCCCCTCCCTCCGCCTTCTCCTCGTCTTCCCCCTCCTCCTCGTCCTGCTCCTCCTCCTGTTCCGTTCCTCCTCCGTCTCAAGGTGGCGCGGTGGGTTTTTCAAGCGGCAGGCCGTCTTTGGCCCCTGGGCCGGCAGAGCGGCCCTCGGAAGGCCCGAGGGATCCACGACCCTTTGAATCCAAAACAAATGCCACCCCCACCCCCGCTGTCCGACTCGTCGCAGCCAGCCTTGACCTTGTTGAACATAGTGTGGAAGTCCGCCGTCGCCACCTCGAGCTCGTAGTTCTCCTCGCACTCCCTCGCCGCGCCAACGCCTCGGAGGGCCACAGACGCGAGCGAGACGCTGGTCACCTGGTAGACGAGTTCAGTCTCGACGCACGTGCACTGGGACCCGACCTCGCACCCGATGCGCACCAACGCTTCGACCACCTCCGTCTCGCCGCAGCTTCTTGAGCTAAGCTCTGCGACAAGCCCGCCCGACGGCGACGATGAGCTCGCAGTCGCCTGGGCGGGAGGCGCGGCCGACGCCCACTCCTGCGGGCGCTGCATGCCATCCCGAGCGTCGTCCCTCACCAGGCTGAGCAAGTCCTGGTAGAACGCGTATCAGATGGCGGCCTGCGAGCTGAACCCTTTGCTCTTGTTCATCACCAACCTGACCAGCCTGATGCCCATGAGAGAGTGGACTGTCTTCAGCCTCAACTGGTCGGTAATCCTGGCGAGAACGGTATCCGACAACTCCCTGGCCTTGATCATCTGCTGGTTCGCTTGCTGCACAAGCTTGATGATCTTCGGCGACTGCATGCTGGAAATGGAAGCGCTGTCGAAAAGCTTACTCTCGCTGTTGAACGCGTGCATGTCGGAGCACGAGGCCATTGCCTTCAAGACTGCACGCCTCCACCATGCGCCCGTGGCTGGGCCAGGGTTCACATCTGCCAGCTTGCTGAAGAGAGCCGCTGAAATCTCCCGCACCACAGGGGCGCCCCGAACGAACAAACCCGAAGTCGCCGATGATGAGCGGATCCCGCAGGCCGCCGCTCCAGCTGCGAATGAATTTGACATAGTGCTTGATGTCTTCCTTCCTGTCGAGCTCAGACCGCATGGCCCTCTCCTCGACAGCGTGCCAAAACTCATCACTGTTGACCTTGGAGGCCAGCTCATCAATGTCACTCCAATCGCTGCTGCGGGACACGGCCGCGTTGTGGCACTTGTTGAGCAGAGCTGAGCAGTTGTCGCGCTTGCTGATAGCATTGGGCACGTTGTCGGCTCCGATGATGAGCCTCACGAGGTCGGGGAATGCATCCACTACGCGCCAGTCGATGACCAAGAAATCAACACCCTCGGAAAAGATACGAGCTGCGAAGGGGTCGCTCTCAGAATTGGCTGATTGAGACAACTTCCCATCGCGAGAGATGAGCGGAGCACTGGACGGACAGCCTGCCTTGGCAGCGCAAAAGCCCTGGCACGTACGATTACAAGCAAGGGCGAACACCTCCAGCGAGCCTGGCTGCACAGGAGCAAGCAAGTTGTTCTGCGCTGCAACCTCGACATTTTTGAGCTCATATGCGGTGCCTTTGCGGTTTGGTGACTTCGACACAGCAACAGCCCTGGCCATCTCGCTGATGGACACACCACAACGCGCGAGATTTTCAAGCTTCCTGTGGGCCTCCTGGGGGTCGCACCCAGTGTTGCTCCTGTTCCAAGGGTGGAAACCAATCGAATCGAGAGGACACTTTTTCTTCCGAGCCAATCCGTACGACAGAAGTTTCATATACAGCTGGTACCTCAGGCCAACAACACCTGCATTCACTTGTTTGGACTTCGCACTCAGCATTTCCAAGTCGGGCTTGGCGGCCTGTAGCCGCTCCTCCGCGCTAGACAATGCATACCCAGGGTCCATCTCACAAGAAACGACCATGGTGAAAAGAGGCCAAAAGTAGCAGAGAAACTTGCACATCGCCTGAAGCGCCCAAACGGCTATGGGAACGGAGGAGGATTGAAGGAGAGGGGTGGGATGATTGAAGCAGGAGACATGCGTTATGAGAGAGCCACACACGAACTGCAAAATATCGAACGGAATACAAGAAATCGCATCATTACAAGCGTGAATGGTGCAGCAAACGGCCCAAGCACCAGTGGTGCATTTGCGGCCCAAGATTCCTCCTCAACGGCTCCAGACACGATCTTGTCTGCGCACAAGCAATACGCATTGACAAATGATGGTGTCCTCCTCCTCCTCCTCCTCCTCCTCCTCCTCTCCTCCTCCTCCTCCTCCTCCTCCTCCTCCTCCTCCTCCTCCTCGAATGTCGAGAGCGTTGTTTTTATATTGTTTTTCTTTCTTTATTTCTTTCTTTTGTACGGGGGCAAATGTACCTATCACCTGAGGGGGCGTAGTGTGATCTGGAATACCTTGCGTGCTTTTTGGAAAAATACAAAGGGTTTCCCTGGCAGAAGTATAGAAATCCTGGATGCGAACTTGCTGTGTATAACCCACCCAACCTGTTTACGCAGGTCTGTCGAACTACGTTTGCAACCACAAGATCATGCTACGTTACCCCTAAACTAACAAAGCAATCTCGTCGATCAGGTTCGCATGTGGTTTGGTTGGTTGCATTGGTTATGAACTCAGGATGCGCTGCTTATGACCTACTCATAACTACTTGGTTCCTACTTCTAACCCCAAGAACCTCGGGCGGAACCTCGTCGGGCCACTCGGTCGTCCTCCCCGCCAGGCCGCGGCGCCGCCCGCGCGCGCGCCGCCCGCGGCCCGCCGCCCGGGGGCGCCGCCGGCACCTGGCCCGCCCGCATCGGGCGGCGCCACCGCCGATGCAATTCGTCGTCGGCCGAGGTTCGGGGTCAGCACGCGCAGAGGGGGGGGGGGGGGGGGTGGGAGGGCTTCTTAGAAGCACCCCGGCCTCTTGGAAGGCGCGCGGGCCGATCACAGGGCTTCTGGGAAGCACCCTCGCTCTCAGAAGGCGCCGGACTTAGCGCTAGTGTAGGGCTTCTTAGAAATCCCACCCCTGCCTCTCAGAAGGGCGGGGGCCTTAGCTGTAGAGGTATGGTCCCCGCGCCTGCTAAGAAGCAGGCTCCTCCTAGAAGTCCTTCCCCCCTCCCCCACCCCCTTGTGCGGCGCCGCTGACGGGGAGCGTCGCAGGGCCGCAGGGGAACAACGCAGGCCCAGGAGGGGGGGAGGGGGAGGAGGAGGAGGAGAGGCGGAGGAGGAGAGGAGAGGAGGAGGAGGAGGAGGAGGAGGAGGAGGAGGAGGAGGAGGAGGAGGAGGAGGAGGAGGAGGAGGAGGGGGTAGGAGGAGGGAGGAGGAGGAGGGAGGCGGGAGGAGGGAGGAAGGAGAGGGAGGAGGGAGGAGAGGCATGGGAGGAAGGAGGAGGAGGGAGGAAGGAGGAGGGAGGTCTAGGAGGAAGGAGGGAGGAGGAGTGGGGAAGAGGGCGGAGGGGCGAAGGGGGCGAGGAGGAGGGGAGGAGGAGGAGGAGGAGGAGGAGGAGGGAGGAGGAGGAGGAGGAGGAGGAGGGAGGCGGAGGAGGAGGAGGAGGAGGAGGAGGAGGAGGAGGAGGAGGAGGAGGAGGAGGAGGAGGGAGTTGGAGGAGGAGGAGAGGAGGAGGAAGGAGGAGGAGGAGAGGAGCTGGAGGAGGAGGAGGAGGAGGAGGAGGAGGAGGAGGAGGAGGAGGAGTTGGAGGATCGGCGGCGAGGGAGGGGGGGGAAGTCTCGGGCTCGAGGCTCGAGGCTGTCGCACGCCTTTGGCGGTGTGCTCGGCGGTTCTCGGGCCTCGGGCTGCTTGCCAGCGGCTGCGCCCCGACGAGGGCGTTCCGGGGGTGCCGGGATCGCCCCGAACGGCCGCCGGAGACCCGAGGTGTGACCCCAAGACCAAATTCGACGGCGCGCCCCGGGGGGGAACATATATGTTCGAACCGGTCCTACCCCGAACGATGCCTGCGGTAAATATATACGAGGAGAAAACGGGATAACGACCACTGGGAGCCTCTGACAAGCAGCCTCCTCGCCCAGAGGAACAAGCAGTGACGAAGCCATGGACTTTCGGAGGTGCGCGCGGACCTCTGACACATGTCATGTTTATGTCATTGTTGTTTCCTCTACGATAGTTACAGTTTCGGAAATGGGGGCTGAGACGGAGAAGATGGGGGCGGAGAACATAAGGACGGAGCAGATGGGGTCGGAGCAGGGGGGGTCGGAGGATCGCGCCGCATCGCCGAAGCATCGCAGACGCGGCTCGATGTGGAGCCCGATGTTCCTTGCGCTGGCGTCGCCGATGCATCGCCAATGCATCGCCGATGTCGTCGATGCATCGCCGCTGGTCGCCGGTCTTCGGTGCCCAGACTCGGGTAACGTCGTTTTCCATTTCCGTAGCCGCAGGGCGACAGGTGCAGGTATGCGAATCGTGCGTCGGGCGAAGCCGTCTTCGCCACTGCCTCTTGTTCCCTCCTCTTCCTCCTCCTCCTCCTCCACCCTCCTCCTCCTCCTCCTCCTCCTCCTCCTCCTCCTCCTTCTCCCTCTCCTCCCCTCCCTCCTCCTCCTTCTCCACTCCCCCTCCTCCTCCTCTCCTCCTCCTCCTCATCCCTCCTCCTCCTCCTCCCTCCTCCTCCCTCCTTTCCTCCTTCGCAGTTCTCGGCCTTTTCGCGGCCCTGTGAGCCCCCTCGCCTTGGTCCGGCAAACCCGCCGCAGGCCGCGGGGTGGGCATGCGCTTTCCGTTTATTGAGAGAGGGCGGGGCGTTGGCGTCCAGGGCACAACAAGAGGAACACAAACACCAAGCGGATGATTTTTTCTGGTGGGCCCTCGTGGAATAAATAAACCCAACCGGACTCGGACATGAGCACGGGGTTGGCGGTCGTTTGGCCGTGCTGGGAAGCCAAAATCGACACAAACCAGCACGATGCCCTTGCTCCGTGGCCTGAGGGCGACAGTCGCCGTCAGAGACACCCCAGGTTTGGCCCTCGACGTGGTTGTGGTCGCCTGCTGTCCCCGCATGGTGGCTGAGCCACTAGTAACGCCAAGCTCCTCAACCACCATTTTGCAATCCCTGACGGTCGTTAGCGGGACGGGGGTCCTGCGTGGTCCGCTTACGTAACCAGCCCTCCTCCTCCTCCTCCTCCTCCTCCTCCTCCTCCTCCGTTTCCTCCTCCTCCTCCTCCTGCTCCTCCTCCTCCCCCCCACTTCCCTCCCTCCCTCCCTCCCTCCCTCCCTCTTCCCCCCGTCCCTTCCTCCTCCCTCCCTACCCACCGTGTAGATCACGAAGTGGTGGTGAGGCCTGTCTTGCCACGTTCTCCTTGCGAAAGGTGACAGCAGCAACCGCCATCGCATGAGCCGCCAAGTCGTGAACTCCAAGTCAGCTGACTCGGGTCAAGCGACAGGGGTCTGAGGATGACAAGGTGCCGATTCCGCTGCCCTTCCATCATCGCCACGGTTGGAGGCGCCTCGAAGTCCTGACCAGAACGCACCCCAGGAGACGTCCGCAGAGGAGCGGTATCGGTATCTTTTTGGCCTCCCAGGGAGAGGATGAGAGAAGGGGGGGTCACGACATTTGCTGCCTGCAGCTGGCGTCGGCCCCGCCGCCGGGCGCTGGAGAAACCAAGTCACGGTAGGTTCGCGTCGTGTCGACCAGCGGCGACCCCGCCGCGGGCATTCAAGGTTGAACCCCGCCAGTGGCCCAATGTCGGCCTAGATGGAACGATCGGGCGATCGAAAAGCCGCCGATCGTTCAGGGTTGAACGATCCACGCGATGTCAGAAACCAACACCGGGGTCGTCACGACACGAACCTGCCGTACGTCTGCTGACTCGCCAAACCCCTTTCGCTATCCCCACCTGTCGTCCGCCCTGGCTGGCCGATCCTGGCAGGCCCATCCTGCACCCAGGATCGGTGCACGTGCCCTCCTGGCCAGGCCGGAGCGGCACACCTTATATCGTATGCGCCCGTCTTGGGCCCAAGATTGGCCCAGCCAGGATGGGCGAGGTGGTCAGTTTCGGCGGCGAGCGAGGGAGAAGTGAGACGGAGAAGACCTTCTCAGGAGGTTCGGAAGTCCCCCGGGCTTCTGAGAAGTTCTCTATGCCTTCCCCGAAGACACAGAAAACCTCTCAGAGGGCGCGAGGGCTTCTGAGAGATCCCGTCACCTTCTGAGAAGGCCTTCTCCTTCTCATGTTCCCCTCCTCGCTCGCCGCCGACAATTCGTTGGCGTCCCCAGGCAGACATCCCCACGACATGAAGACGTCCAGGCGGCGGTGTTTGGCCCCGCGGTCTGCCTCCCCCCTGTGCCATCGCCAGGCCCCGGCGACCTTCCTGGGCAGCGAGTGAAGACGCAAAGCGTGCCCTGGGGAACGGGTCGAGACTTCTCGGGGGCAAAGATTCTGGGGGGCAGTTTCGACTTTCGAGGTATTCGGGGACTCTCGTCGGTTCTCGGCGATTTTCCAACCTGGGGATGGCTTTCGGCAGCTGAACCTCGTCGAGAGCGTTCCGGGAGTGCCCGGATCGTCCCGAACGGCCGCCAGAGAGCCGAGTTATGGCCCAAAAACCAGGGGCAACGATTTTCGGGGCTAAGGACAGGGGGGGGATGCATCGACCCCCAATCGCCACTTGATCGCCGATAGGGGCACAATGGCCCCGGCGTGCCCAGAAAGGTGCGGATTCATTTTCGGAGGCCTATCGCCGATCTATTGGCGATGTATCGCCGATTCCAGGTCGATATGCCAGCCCCCCCCTGTCCTTGCCCCTCTCTTCCGGGACCCCGTGTTGGAACAATCAAGACATCGGCTGTTT